>CM040798.1:2095676-2215676 GCA_022829025.1 Squalius cephalus
GGAGGGAGGAGGGTAATTATCTCCTGAGAAACGAGAGGAGCTGGGGAGGGAGGAGGGTCATTAGCTCCTGAGAAACGAGAGGAGCTGGGGAGGGAGGAGGGTAATTATCTCCTGAGAAATGAGAGGAGCTCGGGGAGAGAGGAGGGTAATTAGCTCCTGAGAAACGAGAGGAGCTGGGGAGGGAGGAGGGTCATTAGCTCCTGAGAAACGAGAGGAGCTGGGGAGGGAGGAGGGTAATTATCTCCTGAGAAACGAGAGGAGCTGGGGAGGGAGGAGGGTAATTAGCTCCTGAGAAACGAGAGGAGCTGGGGAGGGAGGAGGGTAATTATCTCCTGAGAAATGAGAGGAGCTCGGGGAGGGAGGAGGGTAATCAGCTCCTCAGAAACGAGAGGAGCTGGGGAGGGAGGAGGGTAATTCGCTCCTGAAAAACGAGAGGAGCTGGGGATGGAGGAGGGTCATTATCTCCTGAGAAATGAGAGGAGCTGGGGATGGAGGAGGGTCATTAGCTCCTCAGAAACGAGAGGAGCTGGGGAGGGAGGAGGGTCATTAGCTCCTCAGAAACGAGAGGAGCTGGGGAGGGAGGAAGGTCATTATCTCCTGAGAAACGAGAGGAGCTGGGGATGGAGGAGGGTAATTATCTCCTGAGAAACGAGAGGAGCTGGGGAGGGAGGAGGGTAATTAGCTCCTGAGAAACAAGAGGAGCTGGGGAGGGAGGAGGGTAATTATCTCCTGAGAAACGAGAGGAGCTGGGGAGGGAGGAGGGTAATTATCTCCTGAGAAACGAGAGGAGCTGGGGAGGGAGGAGGGTCATTAGCTCCTGAGAAACGAGAGGAGCTGGGGAGGGAGGAGGGTAATTATCTCCTGAGAAATGAGAGGAGCTCGGGGAGGGAGGAGGGTAATTAGCTCCTGAGAAACGAGAGGAGCTGGGGAGGGAGGAGGGTCATTAGCTCCTGAGAAACGAGAGGAGCTGGGGAGGGAGGAGGGTAATTATCTCCTGAGAAACGAGAGGAGTTGGGGAGGGAGGAGGGTCATTAGCTCCTGAGAAATGAGAGGAGCTGGGGAGGGAGGAGGGTAATTATCTCCTGAGAAATGAGAGGAGCTCGGGGAGGGAGGAGGGTAATCAGCTCCTCAGAAACGAGAGGAGCTGGGGAGGGAGGAGGGTAATTCGCTCCTGAAAAACGAGAGGAGCTGGGGATGGAGGAGGGTCATTATCTCCTGAGAAATGATAGGAGCTCGGGGAGGGAGGAGGGTAATTAGCTCCTCAGAAACGAGAGGAGCTGGGGAGGGAGGAAGGTCATTATCTCCTGAGAAACGAGAGGAGCTGGGGAGGGAGGAGGGTCATTATCTCCTGAGAAATGAGAGGAGCTCGGGGAGGGAGGAGGGTAATCAGCTCCTCAGAAACGAGAGGAGCTGGGGAGGGAGGAAGATCATTATCTCCTGAGAAACGAGAGGAGCTGGGGAGAGAGGAGGGTAATTCGCTCCTGAAAAATGAGAGGAGCTGGGGATGGAGGAGGGTCATTATCTCCTGAGAAACGAGAGGAGCTGGGGAGGGAGGAGGGTAATTCGCTCCTGAAAAACGAGAGGAGCTGGGGATGGAGGAGGGTCATTATCTCCTGAGAAACGAGAGGAGCTGGGGATGGAGGAGGGTCATTATCTCCTGAGAAACGAGAGGAGCTGGGGAGGGAGGAGGGTAATTATCTCCTGAGAAACAAGAGGAGCTGGGTAGGGAGGAGGGTAATTAGCTCCTGAGAAACGAGAGGAGCTGGGGAGGGAGGAGGGTAATTAGCTCCTGAGAAACGAGAGGAGCTGGGGAGGGAGGAGGGTAATTAGCTCCTGAGAAACGAGAGGAGCTGGGGAGGGAGGAGGGTAATTATCTCCTGAGAAATGAGAGGAGCTCGGGGAGGGAGGAGGGTAATCAGCTCCTCAGAAACGAGAGGAGCTGGGGAGGGAGGAGGGTAATTCGCTCCTGAAAAACGAGAGGAGCTGGGGATGGAGGAGGGTAATTAGCTCCTGAGAAACGAGTGGAGCTGGGGAGGGAGGAGGGTCAATATCTCCTGAGAAACGAGAGGAGCTGGGGATGGAGGAGGGTCATTATCTCCTGAGAAACGAGAGGAGCTGGGGATGGAGGAGGGTAATTATCTCCTGAGAAACGAGAGGAGCTGGGGAGGGAGGAGGGTAATTAGCTCCTGAGAAACAAGAGGAGCTGGGGAGGGAGGAGGGTAATTATCTCCTGAGAAACGAGAGGAGCTGGGGAGGGAGGAGGGTAATTATCTCCTGAGAAACGAGAGGAGCTGGGGAGGGAGGAGGGTCATTAGCTCCTGAGAAACGAGAGGAGCTGGGGAGGGAGGAGGGTAATTATCTCCTGAGAAATGAGAGGAGCTCGGGGAGGGAGGAGGGTAATTAGCTCCTGAGAAACGAGAGGAGCTGGGGAGGGAGGAGGGTCATTAGCTCCTGAGAAACGAGAGGAGCTGGGGAGGGAGGAGGGTAATTATCTCCTGAGAAACGAGAGGAGCTGGGGAGGGAGGAGGGTCATTAGCTCCTGAGAAACGAGAGGAGCTGGGGAGGGAGGAGGGTAATTATCTCCTGAGAAATGAGAGGAGCTCGGGGAGGGAGGAGGGTAATCAGCTCCTCAGAAACGAGAGGAGCTGGGGAGGGAGGAGGGTAATTCGCTCCTGAAAAACGAGAGGAGCTGGGGATGGAGGAGGGTCATTATCTCCTGAGAAATGATAGGAGCTCGGGGAGGGAGGAGGGTAATCAGCTCCTCAGAAACGAGAGGAGCTGGGGAGGGAGGAAGATCATTATCTCCTGAGAAACGAGAGGAGCTGGGGAGAGAGGAGGGTAATTCGCTCCTGAAAAATGAGAGGAGCTGGGGATGGAGGAGGGTCATTATCTCCTGAGAAACGAGAGGAGCTGGGGAGGGAGGAGGGTAATTCGCTCCTGAAAAACGAGAGGAGCTGGGGATGGAGGAGGATCATTATCTCCTGAGAAACGAGAGGAGCTGGGGATGGAGGAGGGTCATTATCTCCTGAGAAACGAGAGGAGCTGGGGAGGGAGGAGGGTAATTATCTCCTGAGAAACAAGAGGAGCTGGGGAGGGAGGAGGGTAATTAGCTCCTGAGAAACGAGAGGAGCTGGGGAGGGAGGAGGGTAATTAGCTCCTGAGAAACGAGAGGAGCTGGGGAGGGAGGAGGGTAATTAGCTCCTGAGAAACGAGAGGAGCTGGGGAGGGAGGAGGGTAATTATCTCCTGAGAAATGAGAGGAGCTCGGGGAGGGAGGAGGGTAATCAGCTCCTCAGAAACGAGAGGAGCTGGGGAGGGAGGAGGGTAATTCGCTCCTGAAAAACGAGAGGAGCTGGGGATGGAGGAGGGTCATTATCTCCTGAGAAACCAGAGGAGCTGGGGATGGAGGAGGGTAATTAGCTCCTGAGAAACGAGTGGAGCTGGGGAGGGAGGAGGGTCAATATCTCCTGAGAAACGAGAGGAGCTGGGGATGGAGGAGGGTCATTATCTCCTGAGAAACGAGAGGAGCTGGGGATGGAGGAGGGTCATTAGCTCCTCAGAAACGAGAGGAGCTGGGGAGGGAGGAGGGTAATTAGCTCCTGAGAAACGAGAGGAGCTGGGGATGGAGGAGGGTCATTATCTCCTGAGAAACGAGAGGAGCTGGGGAGGGAGGAGGGTAATTAGCTCCTGAGAAACGAGAGGAGCTGGGGAGGGAGGAGGGTAATTATCTCCTGAGAAATGAGAGGAGCTCGGGGAGGGAGGAGGGTAATCAGCTCCTCAGAAACGAGAGGAGCTGGGGAGGGAGGAGGGTAATTCGCTCCTGAAAAACGAGAGGAGCTGGGGATGGAGGAGGGTCATTATCTCCTGAGAAACCAGAGGAGCTGGGGATGGAGGAGGGTAATTAGCTCCTGAGAAACGAGTGGAGCTGGGGAGGGAGGAGGGTCAATATCTCCTGAGAAACGAGAGGAGCTGGGGATGGAGGACGGTCATTATCTCCTGAGAAACGAGAGGAGCTGGGGATGGAGGAGGGTCATTAGCTCCTGAGAAACGAGTGGAGCTGGGGAGGGAGGAGGGTAATTAGCTCCTGAGAAACGAGAGGAGCTGGGGATGGAGGAGGGTCATTATCTCCTGAGAAATGAGAGGAGTTGGGGATGGAGGAGGGTCATTATCTCCTGAGAAACCAGAGGAGTTAGGGATGGAGGAGGGTGATTAGCTCCTGAGAAACGAGAGGAGCTGGGGAGGGAGGAGGGTAATTAGCTCCTGAGAAACGAGAGGAGCTGGGGATGGAGGAGGGTCATTAGCTCCTGAGAAACGAGTGGAGCTGGGGAGGGAGGAGGGTAATTAGCTCCTGAGAAACGAGAGGAGCTGGGGATGGAGGAGGGTCATTATCTCCTGAGAAATGAGAGGAGTTGGGGATGGAGGAGGGTCATTATCTCCTGAGAAACCAGAGGAGTTAGGGATGGAGGAGGGTGATTAGCTCCTGAGAAACGAGAGGAGCTGGGGAGGGAGGAGGGTCATTAGCTCCTGAGAAATGAGTGGAGCTGGGGAGGGAGGAGGGTAAATATCTCCTGAGAAACGAGAGGAGCTGGGGATGGAGGAGGGTCATTATCTCCTGAGAAACGAGAGGAGTTGGGGATGGAGGAGGGTCATTATCTCCTGAGAAACCAGAGGAGTTAGGGATATAGGAGGGTGATTAGCTCCTGAGAAACGAGTGGAGCTAGGGATGGAGGAGGGTAATTAGCTCCTGAGAAACGAGAGGAGCTGGGGAGGGAGGAGGGTCATTAGCTCCTGAGAAACGAGTGGAGCTGGGGAGGGAGGAGGGTAAATATCTCCTGAGAAACGAGAGGAGCTGGGGATGGAGGAGGGTCATTAGCTCCTGAGAAACGAGTGGAGCTGGGGAGGGAGGAGGGTAATTAGCTCCTTAGAAACGAGAGGAGCTGGGGAGGGAGGAGGGTAATTAGCTCCTGAGAAACGAGAGGAGCTGGGGATGGAGGAGGGTAATTAGCTCCTGAGAAACGAGTGGAGCTGGGGAGAGAGGAGGGTAATTCGCTCCTGAAAAATGAGAGGAGCTGGGGATGGAGGAGGGTCATTATCTCCTGAGAAACGAGAGGAGCTGGGGAGGGAGGAGGGTAATTCGCTCCTGAAAAACGAGAGGAGCTGGGGATGGAGGAGGGTCATTATCTCCTGAGAAACGAGAGGAGCTGGGGATGGAGGAGGGTCATTATCTCCTGAGAAACGAGAGGAGCTGGGGAGGGAGGAGGGTAATTATCTCCTGAGAAACGAGAGGAGCTAGGGAGGGAGGAGGGCAATTAGCTCCTGAGAAACGAGAGGAGCTGGGGAGGGAGGAGGGTAATTAGCTCCTGAGAAACGAGAGGAGCTGGGGATGGAGGAGGGTTTTTAGCTCCTGAGAAACGAGAGGAGCTGGGGAGGGAGGAGGGTAATTATCTCCTGAGAAATGAGAGGAGCTCGGGGAGGGAGGAGGGTAATCAGCTCCTCAGAAACGAGAGGAGCTGGGGAGGGAGGAGGGTAATTCGCTCCTGAAAAACGAGAGGAGCTGGGGATGGAGGAGGGTCATTATCTCCTGAGAAACCAGAGGAGCTGGGGATGGAGGAGGGTCATTAGCTCCTGAGAAACGAGAGGAGCTGGGGAGGGAGGAGGGTAATTAGCTCCTCAGAAACGAGAGGAGCTGGGGATGGAGGAGGGTCATTAGCTCCTGAGAAACGAGTGGAGCTGGGGAGGGAGGAGGGTAATTAGCTCCTGAGAAACGAGAGGAGCTGGGGATGGAGGAGGGTCATTATCTCCTGAGAAATGAGAGGAGTTGGGGATGGAGGAGGGTCATTATCTCCTGAGAAACCAGAGGAGTTAGGGATGGAGGAGGGTGATTAGCTCCTGAGAAATGAGAGGAGCTGGGGAGGGAGGAGGGTAATTAGCTCCTGAGAAACGAGAGGAGCTGGGGATGGAGGAGGGTCATTAGCTCCTGAGAAACGAGTGGAACTGGGGAGGGAGGAGGGTAATTAGCTCCTGAGAAACGAGAGGAGCTGGGGATGGAGGAGGGTCATTATCTCCTGAGAAATGAGAGGAGTTGGGGATGGAGGAGGGTCATTATCTCCTGAGAAACCAGAGGAGTTAGGGATGGAGGAGGGTGATTAGCTCCTGAGAAACGAGAGGAGCTGGGGAGGGAGGAGGGTCATTAGCTCCTGAGAAACGAGTGGAGCTGGGGAGGGAGGAGGGTAAATATCTCCTGAGAAACGAGAGGAGCTGGGGATGGAGGAGGGTCATTATCTCCTGAGAAACGAGAGGAGTTGGGGATGGAGGAGGGTCATTATCTCCTGAGAAACCAGAGGCATTAGGGATGGAGGAGGGTGATTAGCTCCTGAGAAACGAGTGGAGCTGGGGATGGAGGAGGGTAATTAGCTCCTGAGAAACGAGAGGAGCTGGGGAGGGAGGAGGGTCATTAGCTCCTGAGAAATGAGAGGAGTTGGGGATGGAGGAGGGTCATTATCTCCTGAGAAACCAGAGGAGTTAGGGATGGAGGAGGGTGATTAGCTCCTGAGAAACGAGAGGAGCTGGGGAGGGAGGAGGGTCATTAGCTCCTGAGAAACGAGTGGAGCTGGGGAGGGAGGAGGGTAAATATCTCCTGAGAAACGAGAGGAGCTGGGGATGGAGGAGGGTCATTAGCTCCTGAGAAACGAGTGGAGCTGGGGAGGGAGGAGGGTAATTAGCTCCTGAGAAACGAGAGGAGCTGGGGAGGGAGGAGGGTAATTAGCTCCTGAGAAACGAGAGGAGCTGGGGATGGAGGAGGGTCATTAGCTCCTGAGAAACGAGTGGAGCTGGGGAGGGAGGAGGGTAATTAGCTCCTGAGAAACGAGAGGAGCTGGGGATGGAGGAGGGTCATTATCTCCTGAGAAATGAGAGGAGTTGGGGATGGAGGAGGGTCATTATCTCCTGAGAAACCAGAGGAGTTAGGGATGGAGGAGGGTGATTAGCTCCTGAGAAACGAGAGGAGCTGGGGAGGGAGGAGGGTCATTAGCTCCTGAGAAACGAGTGGAGCTGGGGAGGGAGGAGGATAAATATCTCCTGAGAAACGAGAGGAGCTGGGGATGGAGGAGGGTCATTATCTCCTGAGAAACGAGAGGAGTTGGGGATGGAGGAGGGTCATTATCTCCTGAGAAACCAGAGGAGTTAGGGATGGAGGAGATTGATTAGCTCCTGAGAAACGAGTGGAGCTGGGGATGGAGGAGGGTAATTAGCTCCTGAGAAACGAGAGGAGCTGGGGAGGGAGGAGGGTCATTAGCTCCTGAGAAACGAGTGGAGCTGGGGAGGGAGGAGGGTAATTAGCTCCTGAGAAACGAGAGGAGCTGGGGATGGAGGAGGGTCATTATCTCCTGAGAAACGAGAGGAGTTGGGGATGGAGGAGGGTCATTATCTCCTGAGAAACCAGAGGAGTTAGGGATGGAGGAGGGTGATTAGCTCCTGAGAAACGAGAGGAGCTGGGGATGGAGGAGGGTAAATATCTCCTTAGAAACGAGAGGAGCTGTTGATGGAGGAGGGTAAGTATCTCCTGAGAAACGAGAGGAGTTGGGGATGGAGGAGGGTCATTAGCTCCTGAGAAACGAGAGGAGTTGGGGAGGGAGGAGGGTAATTTGCTCCTGAGAAACGCGATAGCTGCTGATAATACTGAAGGAGCTTATATATGTATACAGTGATAGGCGTCGTATTCCTATAGGTAGATGTGGATCAGCTGAGAGTCACTGATGCAAGCTTGACTAACGTGACCTGCCAGAAATGACGCCACACTTGATGTTTATTTATATAGCACATTTCATACACTATGGCAATTCAAAGTGCTTTACACAGAAAGGAATTAAAATAATCACAAAATAAAAGCAAGGAAAATGAAAAACAGTTATAAAAGGGATTAAAAGAGATATATGATACAGTTATAAAATAGACTGTAAACAGTAAAAGAGTAAAAAGATGATACATAGATACACAGACCTATGGAAATATTCCTCTTCCTATCCAGCACTGCTGATCTATTGGACTTTGGCCTTTATCACCAAAACCATCAAGTTTGTGAAGTACGATTCTCACGGCATCGGGCCGAGACAGCTGCGGTTCTGCATCACGGGACTCCTGGCGCTCCTGTACGGGCTTCTGCTAGGGGTCGAGGTCAACGTTATCCTGCGCAGGGTGAGTGTGGGATCCGGGAATATAGCAGGAATATCTGGGATATCTGTTTCTGGTGTTTAATGGAACTGTCTATGACTCTATGCTTATTGCTTTTTTAAATGCTGTTGACTTCAGAAGTGCCATGCACAAGAAAAAAAAAAAAAAATTGCACAATTATTGCAATTAGGATATAGTTTCAGTTCAGTAGTTTCACTTAAATGACAATTAATAGGTCATTTTCATTGCTATTTAAGTGAATTTACTGAACTTAAATATACGAGCTTGATAAAAATGATCATTCAAGAAGAAAATTTCAGATGGCACTATATATATATATATATATATATATATATATATATATATATATATATAAGTTTCATAAGTTCATAAGTTTATAAGTTTGGGATCAGTAATAAGTCTCTTATGCTCACCAAGGCTACATTTATTTGATTAAACATACAAAAAAAAAAAAAAAAAAGAGTAATATTGTTAAATATTATGACAATTTAAAATAACTGTTTTCTATTTGAATAAATTTTAAAATATATTTTATTCCTGTGATCAAAGCTGAATTTTCAGCATCATTAATCCAGTCTTCAGTGTCACATGATCCTTCAGAAATCATTCTAATATGATGATTTGATGCTCAAGAAACATTTTTGAAACAAGTTGAAAACAGTTGTGGGCGATTATTTTTTCAGGATTCTTTGATGAATAGAAAGTACTATTTTATTTATTTGAAATATAATCTTTTTTTAACATTATATATGTCTTTACTGTCACTTTTGATCAATTTAATGCATCCTTGCTGAATAAAAGTATTGATTTCATTTATTTCAAAAAAAAAAAAAAAAAAAATTCTTACTGACCCCACACATTTGAACGGTAGAGCACATATACTGTATATCTTTCCTTTTATAACTGAAATTATCTGGCAGAAAACTAAATTATAACACTTTACAATAAAGTCCCATTTTTAATGCATTAACTACCATTGAGCAAAACATTTGCTGCAGAATGTATTAATCTTGTTAACATCAATCAATAAAAATACAGCTGTTCATTGTAAGTTCCGGTTAGCTCATTAAATAAAATGAACAAACACAACTTTTGATTTGAACAATGTATTAGTAAGTGTCGAACAGAACATAGCCTACGATTAATAAATGCTCTAGGTGCATTTTTCATTAATAAATGGAACCTTATTGTAAAGTGTTACCAAAAAATAAATAAATAAATATTAATATATATTTGTAGCTTGTCTGAGAAAATGCCTCGTAATCATTCTCCTCCATGTCAGACATCAAATGTATCCATGAGGACATCATCGCTTTAAGTCCGGCGTGATCCGCTCTGTGTGTTGCGTAATAGCCCTGCTGTGGCTCGATGTGAGATTAAAATGCTGAGAACCTGCACTTCTGTAGTTTACAGCTGAATCAAATGACCACGCAACTCACAATCAACTTCTGTTGACGCAAATCCCTCACTCTTCTCTTGCTTCGCTAAGCTGTTTATCGGGACGCTTGTGTTCTGTAGCTTCTGAGGAGAGCGGAGGCTCACTCCAGGTCTTGAACCTATGACTGCTTAAAAATTAATGTGCATAACTCATCACTGAGGATAATCCCGTCTCGTAACCATACCGTGTTCGGCCTCACATTATTAGAATAAAGTTTTGGGAAATTACCAGATGGGGAAAAAACAGCTAGGCTACATACTTACAAATTACAGTTTGCCAAGAAATATTATACATCATCTGTTTTTGGACATAAATACAATTTTTGTGATACAATAAGAATTGTATTGTGTTGCAATTTTATACATTTAAAATATATGAACTAATATAATAATCAAGATTATTGTTAATTAATAATCATGTACTTTTCAATTGCTTTAGTATGTTAGTCAACACATCAAAATAAGTGTAAAGCACAGAAGATTATAAAACAATTACGCAAAATGTACTTTAAAGTACAACTTTTAATTATTACAAAGTGCACTTTATAAAAGTGTACTTAAGCGTGTTAAAAAACATCCATGAAGTGTTTTGAGATTTATGATTTGAAGTACACTACAAGTGCGCATTGAGAACATTTGAGTGCACTTCTTTTTCACAAGGGATTTCTTCAAAACAGTCAAATGGAGGTCTTATATACTTATATACTGTTATGAACATCTTTTCCAACCATAGCATCACCTTTGCAAAGGACATAGACTTATATGCGCTCATCGATGCCCTATGCGTCTAAATAGGAGTGAATCCCTGCATCCATGTTCCAACATTAAGTGAAAAACTTTCCAAAACAGCAGCAGCAAAATGATTGTTGAGGTTTTTGAGATGGAAATGCACATAAAGCTGTCGAAGCTTCACTAATGCCTGTGTTCTCGTTGGGGTTCAGCGCTACATGTGGTTTGCGTTTCCCACGGAGGTGAAGCCACCCGATGATCTTCAGGATCTGGGCGTTCGGTTCCTCCAGCCTTTCGTAAACCTGCTGTCGAAGAGCACGTACTGGTGGATGAACACCTTCATCACATCTGCACACCAGCGGCCCATCGACCTGAAAACCATCGGCAAGCTGCCCATATCCATGAGGGCTCTCACCAACTACCAGAGGCTCCGCAAGGCCTTCGACGCGCAAACGGTGCGTTCATTCCTTCACTGCGTCAGAGGAATCCGTATAACATTACGAAGTTTCACTTTATTCTATTGAGACTGATTTATGATTTATGATTTAGCCAGTGCTGGGTAGATTTACTTTTAAATTGTAGTCAATTACAGATTCCAAATTAGAAAAATTACAAAAGTTGTAGATTATCTAGATTACTCTACTAGATTACTCTTTATGGTAATGTATTCGGACTACTTTTTGATTACTTTTTAGAATTATTTTGGACCTGACTCGTTTATCGCATTGATTTTAACATAATAATCTTGTACCATATTGATATAAAAATACAAAAAGAAAGAAAATATATTCCATTCAGAAAAAATTACTTTGTTTTATTATTATTATTATTATTATTATTGACTTCATTTAATATTGACTTTATTATTAACTTAAAATATAAGTGCTTGCTTCAAGTAAATATATTAGGGCAAAGCTGACAAAAGAAAGTTGTATCACTGCATTGTATATCAATATATAACGTATGAAATCACGTGCATTTGTAAATTTTAATGTGTTTGAAAGACAAAAGCCTTACAGAGACAGTAATTCATGGTTAAGTGACTCACTGAGTGATAATTCAAATAATAATTAATGAGTTTGTCAGGATGAATAAAAAGTTCAAAAGACCAGCGTTTATTTGAAACATTTGTAACATTACAAATGTCTTTACTGTCACTTTTGATCAATTTAATGCATCCTTGAATATTTATTTTGTTATTGTTTTTAACACTTTTGAATGGTATTATACAACATAATGAAGAAAATTGTGTCATACAACTCTATTTACTGTATGTAGATATTCGTAGTCATCATGATCGTCAAGTGAACTGTTTAGAAATCACTTTTAAAGGGGTGGTTGATTATGATTTGACTTTTCTAACTTTAGTTAGTGTGTAATGTTGCTGTTTGAGCATAAACAACATCTGCAAAGTTACAACGCTCAAAGTTCAAAGCAAAGGGAGATATTTGCTTTTACAGAAATCGCTTTTTAAGGACTACAACAAACGGCTGGTAGAGACTACACGAGCTTCCTCCCGGGTTAGTGACTTCACCAACCCTAAAATTTACATAAACCCCGCCCCCTGAACACGATTTGTAGATTATCAAGACAGAATATGCTAATCAATGACTAGAAGATAACTCACATAAGCTTCATAAACTCATCAACTAACCATTCAGAAATGTCCTGTTGCTTCTACATGTTGTCACTTCTTCTAGAGTCCATCATTTGTCCATCATTGTCTGACTCCGGTTTGAACATAAAAGGCTGAACGTTTTTGAAATGTTCAGTGTGTGTGTGTGTGTGTGTGTGTGTGTGTGTGTGTGTGTGTGTGTGTGTGTGTGTGTGTGTGTGTGAGGTAAAAGGACACAAGCTGTTGAATCTCCGCCCCCTGTGCCAGGAGCAGCAGCTCATTTGCATTTAAAGGGACAGACATATAAGAGGAGAGAGAGAAAAATATCTGTGAGGTATTTTGAGCTAAAACTTCACACACACACTCTGGGGACATCAGAGACTTATTTTACATCTTGTGAAAAGGGCATTTACCACCCCTTTAAAGTTTGAGTTTGATGCATTGTGGAATGTTACAAACTCTTAATCGAAAAATACAGAGTGAATACAGACATAACATTTATGATATCACTCAAATTGTGCGCTGGTTCATGAAAGGTCAGCGATGTATAATCTGGATTTCAGGGAAGAGCTGCATGTACGCAGACATTACATAAGTTTAAACAGCAGGATCTCTTTCTCTGCCAAAATCAGAGATCTGCAAACTTTTTTTTTTATCTTTTTTTTGTGTCAGAACCCTCCTGTTGTTTTGTAGACATGCACTTGTATAACCAGACTGCGTATGTCCCGAATACAGCACAATTGCTTTTATCCCCTTTGTTCTGAAAAAACAGACGGGACTCCAGAAACACTTCAGATTAAGCCCCTTATGTAAGTAAGAGATGGTAGAAAATGTGTTTGGGTGTGGATTTTACATAATCTGTGCATCAGTTACTAAATTACCAGTTTAGAGGTTATTAACATTAAATAGTCAGCGAATCTCATAATCTGCATCTGTCATCACCGCTGGCTCATCTGTCATCTCTTTCACACACTTCTAGCCAAAATAACTGAATTTGGTTACATGTCATTTTTTGCCAAAATAACTTGCGAGATGTGTGATATTGCATCATGTAAGCAAAGTCAACAGTGATTACAAGGTGTTTGGTTTAATTTCTTCACTTATTTAATTTCTTTGTGATCTAATTGATGACTAGTCTATTCTTGGGCTAGGGTTTAGACGTCTATTAAATTTTCACTAAATGCCCGAATTTTGCCTTATTTTAGCCTAGACGTCAGGGCTGTGTTCGGACGGCTATTAGACGTCTTTTAAACACAAAATTGCTTGCTGGGAATCTGCGTCTGTCATCTCCGCTGGTTAACCGGTCATCTCTCTCTCTCGTGTGTGTGTGCAGGAGGACGGGCCGGTCCCGCTGAAGGGCTCGAGGTGGATCTGGCGTTCCCTTCGGCTGGCGTTCGGCAGACGTCTGGTGCTCAGCATCACCTTCCGCTTCATGGCGGATCTGCTGGGCTTCGCCGGGCCGCTCTGCATCTCGGGGATCGTTCATCACGTCAGCAGTGACAATCACAGCGCTCTGCCTCCGGTACCAATGCAAATATTACAGTACTTACAGTGGCCCCAACAGGTGTTTGGACAGTTAAACCATACTTAAGGTCCTTGCACACTGAGTCCGAAATTTTTGCACGTTAAACAATAAATGCGACCTCACTTTGTGTCAATCACGTTTACACACTGCCTCCGAAACTTTGTCCGTCATAAAAAAAATCGGATCGGATTAAATTTTTTGCGTTTTTTGCATCCGTAACTTCAGACTCAGTGTGCACGGACCTTCAAAAATTGCCTGGACGTCATTGCATTCCATAACTAAACATAAAATCAAGGGGCGTCCAATTATTGATGTCCAACTCATGTTTGATTTGAGAGCTGCATGGAACTGGAATAAAGTTCATGAGTAAAACCGAATACTTGTTTAGTGCTTTTCCATCCTTTTCAGAAAGATTTTATGGGAACACTTTACAGTGTCTAAGGCTCCATTAGTTAAACTTTCTGAGGGTTTGTCATGGTGATGGATATGGCAGTGTTGATATGTTTGGTCTTGGCGAATAGATCTGCTATGATGATTCTGTTATATAACAAACATGAAAATACCCGTATCAGATCTATACAGGTGGAGCTGGGGAGGTGGAGGGTTTCTGAAAAACTGCTTACAGCACATATAGAACATTGTCCAATCAGCTCGAGCCGTGTTAGATGATGTCATTGTGTTCAGATCAGCCTGCGCCATCTAGAGTTTCACGACTGAACTATATATTTACCTACATTAGTTAACGTGAACTTATAATGAAATGTTTATTTTATTTTTTACAAAGCATTTATTAATCTTAGTTAATGTTAATAAATTAATTAATGTTAACAAAGATAAATAAATAGCCTACGTTAACAAATGTATTGCTTATTGTTAATGCATTTACTAATGTTAAGTAATGGGAACTTATTGTAACGTGTTAAAAAGAGCTGCATAAATATTCTTTAAAATTCTTGATTTTTGTGTTTCACTTGAAAAAAAAAAAAGATGTGTGACTTCAGTGTCCAAGTAACCTTACAAAGTTGGACCATGATATGTTTAAAGACCTATTTGCATTTTAAAATAATTTGGAATAATATTTTTGCCCCTTTCCAGTATTAATGTATTTTTTGGAGAGCAACAAGAAAGCATTATAGTGTTAGTAAGTTCCAGTGCAACAGCTGGCGTTGTTCTGTGACATCTGTATCCCTGAAGCGCCAGAGTTTAAATTTTACCTCTTTGAATGTGTAGTATCCATGTTCCTGACAAACACTCAGGACAATTGCTTTGCGTTTCAGTTTAGTACTTGTCAAATCTGATTGTGTGCGGCTGCATAATATTTGTCACTTGATATGGAAATGGTTTATGGAAAACCTGATTTTGAAACAAGTTCATATTACTTTCTTCTGAAATGTTTTGTTGCTAATTTGTAGGTGCACAATTTCTCTTGCTAAAAATACATGATTCTCTATTTTTACACAAGGAAGATGATGTTTATCTCTTCACATGATCAGTTTGAACACACTTAAGTGGCTTCAAGAGCACAGAAATGGCTTTGATAGCTTTGAGATGGCTGAGGCATATTGCATGCTATTATGACTGTGTGCACTTGAGCTTTAATGAATGTGGGGAGTTTTGCATTCAAATCACATTATTTTCCTCATATTCTCCATTGTTGCGGCTCCTCTCTTCCCAGTCTGTCAGTAACGCTCTGTTTACTTCCTGTCTCTATGAAGCCCCTCCTTCTGAAAAGCACACTGTGCTCTGATTGGTCGACTGGAGCAGTGTGTTGTGATTGTTCGAGCGCATCGAGTGTGTTTGGGAAATGTCCCGCCTCTTACCATAACCACCAGTTTAACACACTATTAACTAACTCAACCAGGCCCCGCCCCTTTATTCTGCGTATGAATTATTTAAATGAGGAATATTGTGACGTGTTCATTCCCGGAAGAAACTCAAAACTACAATGGAGGCGTTTCAGGAGTTCAGAAACACTGACACTGATATAGAGAAGAACTGGAGCTTTGCAGAGCTTTTTCATGCTCAAACGGCAACATTAAAGAAAAGTCATTAAATTATGGGGTGGAATGTGACCTGGACATGTTTCTTCAAGATTCACCCATTTATCAATATTTGACACACTTCACACACACACACTCTTTTTCACTCTGTGTCTTTATAGGTGAAGCTGCTTGGAGTGCACTTCATCTCCTCGGAGGCGTTCTTGGCGAATGCGTATGTTCTCGCTGTTCTGCTGTTTCTGGCCCTGTTGCTGCAGAGAACTTTCCTACAGGCCTCGTATTATGTGGCCATTGAGACCGGGATAAAACTCAGAGGAGCCATTCAGGTATGATTAATAAACCCCGCCTGTCAATAAACTCTAGTTTTTATGTTCATTGTTCTGTTAAAGTCGGCACCAGACAGAAGTTGCGCAAGTTTTTTCTTCCCAATTGTACTGTATATCCGAGTGAAACACTTCTGGAACAAGAACAAATGTGGGCGGGGCTTGATTGTGTCTGTGGGGAATTGATTGGATGGTTGTGGTTTGCTATTGGCTGATCTCATGTGAGTGACAGGTTGCCCCGCCCTCGTCATCAGAGAAGAGAAGAGATGCTGCTGTAATTCTGATTCAAGATTATTAAAACTATAATGATGTGCACTGATAAATCATTTAGTATAAACACTGCAATATTCCATAAAAAAACAACAACAATTTTCCGGTTTGATTTCATGGTGACTTTAATTGGTAAGATGAAGATTAATGACAATCCTTTGATATTTTTCTAGTAACTTGGAAACATTTCGTCATTGTTCTTTTTCCCACAGACTAAGATTTACAATAAGATCATGCGCCTGTGCACGTCTAACATGTCTATGGGTGACATGACCACGGCTCAGATCTGCAGTCTCGTGGCCCGCGACACCAACCACCTCATGTGGTTCTTCTTCCTCTGTCCCAACCTGTGGGCCATACCGGTTCAGGTTAGCATCAGGGATTGTTTCGTTTAAAATTGTTCAACCACCTACATGAATACATGTCTGCATTGTAAATTCTGCTGATTATTTCATGTGTAGATTGTCATTGGTGTGTTACTCCTCTACTATCTGCTGGGAGTGAGCGCTCTGATCGGGGCGACTGTCATCATGGCTTTGGCTCCGCTACAGTATTTCGTAGCCACTCGACTCTCACGTGCGCAGAAGAGCACTCTGGTGAGTCATAGATACTAGCCACGTTTCCATTATCCTTCAAATTGCGCAAATTGAAATTGCAAATTTAAAATACGGCCAATGGAAAATGTCAATAGGCGCGTTTCCATTACCCTTAAAATTGCGCAAATTGAAATTGTGAATTGAAAATACGCTTAATGGAAACACGTAATTTTCGCAAAAACTCCCATTTATCGCAAAAAAAGTTTTTACGCTCGCATGAGGAGGTTTTACAGGCAATACGAAAAAGAAATATTTTGCAAAACTGCAATGGAAACAGTTTTTGCGCATTTACAGTCACCTGACGTAGACGACGCGGTGTGTTTGGACAGAATACGAGACAGAGTTCTTTATTAAACTCATATAAGACAAAAGAATTACAGGAATAATGGATTCTAAACCTCAAATAAATGCCACAGTCAAGACCTCGAAGCAGATCTGAGGGAGAAACACCCAGAAACTCCTCATATGTGCCGCTCACAAGTATAATAAGGGTCGTTCCTCACCATTAATGCTTGGAAAACACACATACATCTCCTTCCATTAATAATAATGGCTAGAGCAGTGACTGGGATATAGTACAGAAACCTACCAACGTCCATTGCCATGGTTTTTGGAATGATTTTACTGATCGCGAGAGGAAAAAATTAAGTTTTAGTCGCATAACATCAGTTAATGGCGTCATTTCGCAATAGTTCTTTATCGACATTTAGAAAATATTGCAAAAGTTTTGCGCAAATCTGTAATGGAAACGCAGCTATTGTCAATAAATATAGTAACCCTGTAAAGCTTGACATATAAAATAACATATTTCTTTAAAAAATGGATTCATTTATTTAAAGAAAGTTTGCATATGTGTTGAGTATCATATTTAAAGTAACGCTTTTGATAATGTATATAGTATGATATAGTGAGAATATGGAGCTCAAACTCAGGGAGGGAATAAAGCTGAGCAAAAATATGCAATTTGGTGTAGATGCTGATATTTATATGGACCAAATGTGATGAAATTCTAATGTTTGTAATGTACATCAGTGAGATATTTATCACTGTATAGCAGACTATAAACATAAAATGCATATACATATCAGCTGTATATCTGCCAATAATATGTCTTGATAAAATTATATTTAAATGCTTAGTTTTATGATCAAAGCTCTGTAGTTTTAAAACATATAATGCAATTCAATGATAATAAGTGTTCATCTTGAAATATTACTAACAATATAAATGTTATACAGTAAATCAGTGCAGATTTCTCAGCAGAAAAAACACGCGAAGCACGAGCTGAAGGAGGACATTTGTACTAAAAGACTTTTACTTGCTAAAAATGTCTAAACTATCAATCAGACGACAGAAGGAATGGAGTAGATTGTATGCGACTGGTTTATCAGTCATCATTTATCATCATTTAGAGGCCTTAGAAATTCATTTATCAAATATGATACAGTAGCCTTCATAAAGTTAGAAATAGAATAGAATAGAAAGCATATACTGTACATCAGCATGAGTGTATTGTAAAATCAGTCAGCATTGTGGGATTCTGATGCATGGAGTACGCAGTTATGTCATTGTGCTGTGTGTGTGTGTGTGTGTTACAGGAATACACCAGTGAGAGACTGAAGAAAACCAACGAGCTTCTGAGGGGGATCAAGCTCCTGAAACTCTACGCGTGGGAACACATCTTCAGATCCAGCGTTGAGGAAACACGCAGACAAGAGCTGAGCAACCTCAGGACGTTTGCTCTCTACACGTCCCTCTCCAGTGAGCCTCAATCACACCCCATATATACACTTTACCGAGTGTTTCTGCAGGATATATACACTTTACCGAGAGTTTCTGCAGGATATATACACTTTACCGAGAGTTTCTGCAGGATATATACGCTTTACCGAGAGTTTCTGCAGGATATATACGCTTTACTGAGTGTTTCTGCAGGATATATACGCTTTACTGAGTGTTTCTGCAGGATATATACACTTTAACGAGTGTTTCTGCAGGATATATACGCATTACAGAGTGTTTCTGCAGGATATATGCGCTTTACTGAGTGTTTCTGCAGGATATATTCGCTTTACCGAGTGTTTCTGCAGGATATATGCGCTTTACCGAGTGTTTCTGCAGGATATATGCGCTTTACTGAGTGTTTCTGCAGGATATATTCGCTTTACCGAGTGTTTCTGCAGGATATATGCGCTTTACTGAGTGTTTCTGCAGGATATATACGCATTACAGAGAGTTTCTGCAGGATATATGCGCATTACAGAGAGTTTCTGCAGGATATATTCGCTTTACAGAGAGTTTCTGCAGGATATATTCGCTTTACCGAGTGTTTCTGCAGGATATATGCGCTTTACTGAGTGTTTCTGCAGGATATATACGCATTACAGAGAGTTTCTGCAGGATATATGCGCTTTACCGAGTGTTTCTGCAGGATATATGCGCTTTACCGAGTGTTTCTGCAGGATATATGCGCATTACAGAGTGTTTTTGCAGGATATATACGCTTTAACGAGTGTTTCTGCAGGATATATACGCATTACAGAGTGTTTCTGCAGGATATATGCGCTTTACTGAGTGTTTCTGCAGGATATATTCGCTTTACTGAGTGTTTCTGCAGGATATATGCGCTTTACCGAGTGTTTCTGCAGGATATATGCGCTTTACCGAGTGTTTCTGCAGGATATATGCGCATTACAGAGTGTTTTTGCAGGATATATACGCTTTAACGAGTGTTTCTGCAGGATATATACGCATTACAGAGTGTTTCTGCAGGATATATGCGCTTTACTGAGTGTTTCTGCAGGATATATTCGCTTTACTGAGTGTTTCTGCAGGATATATACGCTTTACTGAGTGTTTCTGCAGGATATATACGCTTTACTGAGTGTTTCTGCAGGATATATGCGCATTACTGAGTGTTTCTGCAGGATATATACGCTTTACTGAGTGTTTCTGCAGGATATATACGCTTTACTGAGTGTTTCTGCAGGATATATGCGCTTTACTGAGTGTTTCTGCAGGATATATACGCATTACAGAGTGTTTCTGCAGGATATATGCGCTTTACTGAGTGTTTCTGCAGGATATATACGCTTTACTGAGTGTTTCTGCAGGATATATGCGCTTTACCGAGTGTTTCTGCAGGATATATGCGCATTACAGAGTGTTTCTGCAGGATATATGCGCTTTACTGAGTGTTTCTGCAGGATATATACGCTTTACTGAGTGTTTCTGCAGGATATATACGCTTTACTGAGTGTTTCTGCAGGATATATGCGCTTTACCGAGTGTTTCTGCAGGATATATGCGCTTTACTGAGTGTTTCTGCAGGATATATGCGCTTTACCGAGTGTTTCTGCAGGATATATGCGCTTTACCGAGTGTTTCTGCAGGATATATGCGCTTTACTGAGTGTTTCTGCAGGATATATGCGCTTTACTGAGTGTTTCTGCAGGATATATGCGCTTTACTGAGTGTTTCTGCAGGATATATGCGCTTTACTGAGTGTTTCTACAGGATATATGCGCTTTACTGAGTGTTTCTACAGGATATATACGATTTACCGAGTGTTTCTGCAGGATATATGCGCTTTACTGAGTGTTTCTGCAGGATATATACGCTTTACTGAGTGTTTCTGCAGGATATATGCGCTTTACTGAGTGTTTCTACAGGATATATACGATTTACCGAGTGTTTCTGCAGGATATATACGCTTTACTGAGTGTTTCTGCAGGATATATACGCTTTACTGAGTGTTTCTGCAGGATATATGCGCTTTACTGAGTGTTTCTACAGGATATATACGATTTACCGAGTGTTTCTGCAGGATATATACGCTTTACTGAGTGTTTCTGCAGGATATATGCGCTTTACTGAGTGTTTCTGCAGGATATATACGCATTACTGAGTGTTTCTGCAGGATATATACGCTTTACTGAGTGTTTCTGCAGGATATATGCGCTTTACCGAGTGTTTCTGCAGGATATATACGCATTACTGAGTGTTTCTGCAGGATATATACGCTTTACTGAGTGTTTCTGCAGGATATATGCGCTTTACCGAGTGTTTCTGCAGGATATATGCGCATTACAGAGTGTTTCTGCAGGATATATGCGCTTTACTGAGTGTTTCTGCAGGATATATGCGCTTTACCGAGTGTTTCTGCAGGATATATGCGCATTACAGAGTGTTTCTGCAGGATATATGCGCTTTACTGAGTGTTTCTGCAGGATATATACGCTTTACTGAGTGTTTCTGCAGGATATATACGCTTTACTGAGTGTTTCTGCAGGATATATGCGCTTTACCGAGTGTTTCTGCAGGATATATGCGCATTACAGAGTGTTTCTGCAGGATATATGCGCTTTACTGAGTGTTTCTGCAGGATATATGCGCTTTACTGAGTGTTTCTGCAGGATATATACGCTTTACTGAGTGTTTCTGCAGGATATATACGCTTTACCGAGTGTTTCTGCAGTATATATGTGCTTTACCGAGTGTTTCTGCAGTATATATACGCTTTACTGAGTGTTTCTGCAGGATATATACGCATTACAGAGTGTTTCTGCAGGATATATGCGCTTTACTGAGTGTTTCTGCAGGATATATACGCTTTACTGAGTGTTTCTGCAGGATATATGCGCATTACTGAGTGTTTCTGCAGGATATATACGCTTTACTGAGTGTTTCTGCAGGATATATGCGCTTTACCGAGTGTTTCTGCAGGATATATGCGCTTTACTGAGTGTTTCTGCAGGATATATACGCTTTACTGAGTGTTTCTGCAGGATATATACGCTTTACCGAGTGTTTCTGCAGTATATATGTGCTTTACCGAGTGTTTCTGCAGTATATATACGCTTTACTGAGTGTTTCTGCAGGATATATACGCATTACAGAGTGTTTCTGCAGGATATATGCGCTTTACTGAGTGTTTCTGCAGGATATATACGCTTTACTGAGTGTTTCTGCAGGATATGCGCTTTACCGAGTGTTTCTGCAGGATATATGCGCATTACAGAGTGTTTCTGCAGGATATATGCGCTTTACTGAGTGTTTCTGCAGGATATATGCGCTTTACCGAGTGTTTCTGCAGGATATATGCGCTTTACTGAGTGTTTCTGCAGGATATATGCGCTTTACTGAGTGTTTCTGCAGGATATATGCGCTTTACTGAGTGTTTCTACAGGATATATACGATTTACCGAGTGTTTCTGCAGGATATATGTGCTTTACCGAGTGTTTCTGCAGTATATATACGCTTTACTGAGTGTTTCTGCAGGATATATACGCATTACAGAGTGTTTCTGCAGGATATATACGCTTTACTGAGTGTTTCTGCAGGATATATACGATTTACCGAGTGTTTCTGCAGGATATATACGCTTTACCGAGTGTTTCTGCAGTATATATACGCTTTACTGAGTGTTTCTGCAGGATATATACGCATTACAGAGTGTTTCTGCAGGATATATGCGCTTTACTGAGTGTTTCTGCAGGATATATGCGCTTTACCGAGTGTTTCTGCAGGATATATGCGCATTACAGAGTGTTTCTGCAGGATATATACGCTTTACTGAGTGTTTCTGCAGGATATATGCGCTTTACCGAGTGTTTCTGCAGGATATATGCGCATTACAGAGTGTTTCTGCAGGATATATGCGCTTTACTGAGTGTTTCTGCAGGATATATACGCTTTACTGAGTGTTTCTGCAGGATATATACGCTTTAACGAGTGTTTCTGCAGGATATATACGCTTTACTGAGTGTTTCTGCAGGATATATACGCTTTACTGAGTGTTTCTGCAGGATATATGCGCATTACAGAGTGTTTCTGCAGGATATATGCGCTTTACCGAGTGTTTCTGCAGGATATATACGCTTTAACGAGTGTTTCTGCAGGATATATACGATTTACCGAGTGTTTCTGCAGGATATATGCGCATTACAGAGTGTTTCTGCAGGATATATGCGCTTTACTGAGTGTTTCTGCAGGATATATGCGCTTTACTGAGTGTTTCTGCAGGATATATACGCTTTACTGAGTGTTTCTGCAGGATATATGCGCTTTACTGAGTGTTTCTGCAGGATATATACGCTTTAACGAGTGTTTCTGCAGGATATATACGATTTACCGAGTGTTTCTGCAGGATATATGCGCTTTACTGAGTGTTTCTACAGGATATATACGATTTACCGAGTGTTTCTGCAGGATATATACGCTTTACTGAGTGTTTCTACAGGATATATACGAGCAAGAGACGGGTCCGTTCCTTTCCCTTGCTTTGTCACCAGATCCACGTGATCCTGAAGCGCACCCTGGTGCTTCTTTGGCTCACGCAGGGGATGACGAAATATCTCTTGGGTCTGTGGACTATGAGCAGCCAGCCTCTGAGAGTTCCTCTTGCGAAGATAAATCTGTCGAGGAATTGCTCGAGGTGGTTACTCGAGCGGTGGCCAGTTTACAGCTTGACTGGCCACGCGATCAAGAGATACCCAAACAGTCTAAGCTAGAGGATAGGTTTCTGTCCGGTGGCAGGGGGGAGGGACCAAAACACCAGTCTCTCCCCTTCTTTGACTATCAAAGTCATGGAGTAAACCATATACTTCCCGTGTCTTTGTGCCCTCGACGTTGACTTTTTCGATTAACGTGGGTGTGAAGTCGCGGGGGTATTTAGAGATGCCTCGGGTTGAAGAGACGCTCGCGAGCTATCTCTCGCCCGAATCGGCATATTCGATTAAGAAACCTACCCTCCCCACGAAGCCATGTAGAACAACATCAGCGCTCGTGGGTAAAGCTTATCAAGCTCCAGGTCAGGCTGGTGCTGCGCTGCACACTATGGCAGTGTTACAGGCGTACCAGGCTGACTTGTTGAAGGACTTGTGTTGGCAGTGTTGGCAGTACCATCGACGAGGAAGCCTTCACTGAACTGCGTAGAGCCATAGATCTGTCTATCCGTGCTACCAAACAGACGGCCCGTGCAATCGGCCGTTCTATGTCAGCACTGGTTAGCACAGAGAGGCACCTGTGGCTGAATCTGACGGGAATCAAGGATAAGGATAGAGTTTTCTTGTTTCCCCAGTCTCACCCTCTGGCCTGTTTGGCGACTCAGTTAACACCGTCGTCACCAGGTTCAGAGAGGTCAAAAAGCATGGGGAAGCTTTTGTGCAGTTCCTTCCTCGCCGCACTCAAGGGTAGGGGCCATCGGCCACCCAACCTCTCCCCGGTCCTTCAAGAACCAGAGTGGTTAAGAAGTAGAGTGTGGCAAGTCGCGCTCCCCCTCGTAAGGATGGGGGACTGGCTTGCCGCACCCAGCAGCCTCCCAGACCAGACCTCAGGATTATTATCAATAAAAAGAGGAAGTCCTGATGGTCTGGCGCCCAGTCTGGTGGGGGTAGCGTATTATATCTGACCACCCCTTCTCGTTACCCCCACGAAACCTCTCCATCCCCACCACCTCTGGTGCTTCGGGGGGCAGTGGTTTTCAGCGAATTGTTAGATGTTCCGTTACTTCCTGCTTTCATCCAGGACACAGAACATCTAACATCCCCTCAAAAGGAAGTGTTAAAGTTGATACCACTATCAGAGAGTCTGGCAGCGTGGAAACTTCTGCCAGGCATTTCTGCTTGGGTATTAAGCACAGTGCAAATAGGATACAGAATCCAATTTATTCGTCGTCCTCCACTTCCGTGAGACCGGAGCTGATGCATGTACTGTCACAAGAGCTACAAACTCTTCTGAGCAAAGAGGCCATAGAACATGTTCCTCTTCCAGAGAGAGAGAGTCAGGCTAATACAGCAGATACTTCCTGGTCCCCAAGAAGGACAGGGGGTTGCGTCCAATCTTAGATCTCCGAGGCTTAAACCGTACAGTCAAAGCACTCAAGTTCAAGATGTTAACCGTCAAGATGGTCGTGTCGCAAATTCAACATCACGATTGGTTCGTCACGATCGTTCTGAAGGACGCATATTTTCACATACAAATATTGCTACAACACAGGAAGTTCCTGAGGTTCGCTTTCGGGGGCGAAGCGTAGCAGTTTCGGGCTCTTCCATTCGGCCTAGCCTTATCACCCCGCACATACACAAAATGCATGGATGCAGCACTGGCTCCATTACGACTCCAGGGTATTCGCATTTTAAATTATATCGACGATTGGTTAATACTAGCACAATCCCAAGAGATGGCGCTTCAACACAGAGACATCGTGTTCAACACAGAGAAAAGTGTTCTTTCTCCTGTCCAGAGAAAGACTTATCTCGGGATCGTTTGGGATTCGATCATGATGCGGGCACAAATGTCTCCCGCTCGAATCGAGACCATTCGGCTAACCATGAGCAAAGTCAGGCTAGGCCAAGATCACACTGTTCGTCAGTACCAAAAGATGTTAGGTTTCATGGCTTCAGCATCCACGGTGATTCCTCTGCACGTGAGACCATTTCAGTTGTGGCTAAAAGCCAGGGGATTTCATCCAAGAGCCAATCCTCAAAGGCAAATAAAAGTGATGCGCTGAGGGCTTCGTACACTGTCTCTGTGGCTCAGACCCCGGTTCCTCGCCTTGGGTCCCACTCTAGGGGCGCCTTGTCATCACAGATTGTTAACCACAGACGCCTCCGTGATGGGCTGGGGAGCGGTCTTAAGTGGTCGTCCAGCTCAAGGGGAACGGGAGGGTCATCAGCTCAATTGGCACATCAACTGCCTCGAGTTGATGGCTGTATTTCTGGCCCTGAAATATTTTCTCCCCCAGTTGAGAGGTTGTCATGTACTAGTGCGGATGGACAACACAGCGGCAGTCTCTTATATAAATCACCAGGGAGGTCTATAATGTGAAATGCAAAAAATCATTTAATGCGACTTAGACATTCATCCATTAAAAATATATTATTTATTATATATCAATTATTTCTTTCATTTTTCTCCTCAGTCTTCATGAATGCTGCCATCCCGATCGCTGCAGTTCTCACAGTGAGTCTTTGCCTGCACTTCTTTATACGACTGCATTCATTCCCTCTCTCTCTCTTATGTAACGCTCTCTGACAGCTCAATTCATTCAGTAAAGCTGGTTTGATAATGGGAGAACAGTGTTTGTGTGACTCCAGCTGAACGCACGTGTTTTCTCGACAGATCTTTGCGGTGCACGTGCGAGTTCACAGTGTCTCAGACTCGGATCTGTCTCCCGCTGTGGCCTTCGGGTCTCTGTCGCTCTTCCATATACTGGTGACGCCCCTGTTCCTGCTCTCCAGTGTCCTGCACTCCACAGTCAAAGCCCTCGTCAGGTGATCTTCATCCTCATCTTCATCCTCATCTTCATCATCATCATCATCCTCATCTTCCATATACTGGTGACGCCCCTATTCCTGCTCTCCAGTGTCCTGCACTCCACAGTCAAAGCCCTCGTCAGGTGATCTTCATCCTCATCTTCATCCTCATCTTCCATATACTGGTGACGCCCCTATTCCTGCTCTCCAGTGTCCTGCACTCCACAGTCAAAGCCCTCGTCAGGTGATCTTCATCCTCATCTTCATCCTCATCTTCATCATCATCATCATCCTCATCTTCCATATACTGGTGACTCCCCTATTCCTGCTCTCCAGTGTCCTGCACTCCACAGTCAAAGCCCTCGTCAGGTGATCTTCATCCTCATCTTCATCCTCATCTTCATCTTCATCATCATCATCATCATCATCATCATCATCATCATCATCCTCATCTTCCATATACTGGTGACGCCCCTGTTCCTGCTCTCCAGTGTCCTGCACTCCACAGTCAAAGCCCTCGTCAGGTGATCTTCATCCTCATCATCATCATCATCATCCTCATCCTCATCTTCCATATACTGGTGACGCCCCTATTCCTGCTCTCCAGTGTCCTGCACTCCACAGTCAAAGCCCTCGTCAGGTGATCTTCATCATCATCATCATCCTCATCTTCCATATACTGGTGACGCCCCTATTCCTGCTCTCCAGTGTCCTGCACTCCACAGTCAAAGCCCTCGTCAGGTGATCTTCATCCTCATCTTCATCCTCATCTTCATCATCATCATCATCCTCATCTTCCATATACTGGTGACGCCCCTATTCCTGCTCTCCAGTGTCCTGCACTCCACAGTCAAAGCCCTCGTCAGGTGATCTTCATCCTCATCTTCATCCTCATCTTCATCTTCATCATCATCATCATCATCATCATCATCATCATCCTCATCTTCCATATACTGGTGACGCCCCTGTTCCTGCTCTCCAGTGTCCTGCACTCCACAGTCAAAGCCCTCGTCAGGTGATCTTCATCCTCATCATCATCATCATCATCCTCATCCTCATCTTCCATATACTGGTGACGCCCCTGTTCCTGCTCTCCAGTGTCCTGCACTGCACAGCCTTCATCATCATCTTCATCCTCATCTTCATCATCCTCATCTTCATCATCCTCATCTTCATCTTCATCTTCATGTTTCTGCCATTCATGCACTTCAATAACCAATGCTTCCTGTCATTACTTATTTTTGGATACACATTTAACCTCAGAAATGCCTATTCTTTTTTATACTTCTTCTCAGTGTGCAGAAACTGAGTGAATTTCTTGGCAGTACAGAGATTGAAACTGATCAGGATCCCATCGCCCAAAGTCCAGCGAACGACAACGGCAACATTAAGTCTGTCGTGAGTATGCGCAAAAGCATATATTTTAAGGAAAGGATACATTTTATTTGAAAGTGAAATATTTTTAGATCTGGTCGCTTTAACGTGCGTTTGGGAATTAAACGTGCCAAACAGCTTCACATACTTAAAATGAGAAGTTTCAAGGGCTCCCTGCGTTTTACTGTCAAAATAATAATTATAATAAAAACATTTATTTAAAATGCACTTTTCTCACACCCAAAGCACTACAACACAGAGTGAACAAAAAGAAGTAAAAAACAAACATGAAATATACAAATAAAAATACAAAAATACAATAGCAGAGCAAATAAATAAAAAAATAAATAAAAACTTCTTAAACCAGTCCAATAAAATAAAAAGGCTTCATGGTTTAACTTTTGAAAAGAAATAAATTAAGAACACCGTAAATATTTGTATTGTTATTTTAAAGTAAAATAAAATGAGTTTTTTATTATTCATTAATTAATTAATATTATTTTATTATGTTTCTTGAATACTCCATTTTTTATTTTACATTGAAACAATTAAAATAGTAATAATAACGGTAATATTATTTATTATTTTGTTATATATATTATTTTAATTATTAGTATTATTATTATATAGCCATACAGATATAAAAATCACAATATTTTTTTGCAAATTGTTCATCCCTATAAACAGGCACAACCAAAACCTGGATTTTTAAAAAAGTGCATTTTAAATCAGAAATCACATTTTTATTCATTTCATTTCCCCGTCTCAACCCCTCATTGTGAATGAATCCTTTCTGCAGTGAAATAATGAAGTGTTTCTGTTCTCTTCCCTCAGTATGCTTTACAGCTTCAGGCCAAACTAGTGAATCGTAAGAATAAAGCCAAAGACGTGAACAGGAACTTTGAGCATCAAGACCAGAAACTGACAGAATCAGCGTCTCAGGAGGACGAAGTGTGTCTTAAGGTGAGATTCATATGATATATATTTTAGTGAATGTCAGTGACATTGATCATTTCTTTGCCTGATACTGTTGATGTTGAGGTTTCGATACTCCATCACAACTACATTTTGCATGGTAACACTTTACAATCAGGTTCATTAGTTAACATTAGTTAATGTATTAACTAATATGAACTAACAATAAGCAATAGATTTGTTACTGTATTTATTAATCCTTGTAAATAGATTGTTAGTGTTAATGTTACTAGTTAATGTTAGTTAATAAAGTTAATTAGTTAAATATCCAGCTGTTTATTGTTAGTTCATGTTAGTTCACAGTGCGTTAGCTAATGTTAACAAATACAACCTTTGATTTTAATAACGTATTAATAAATGTTGAAATTAATATTAACTAAGATTAATAAATGCTGTAGAAGTATTGTTCATTCTTAGTTCATATTAACTAATGTAGTTACAAATTAATTAACCTTATTGTAAAGTGTTACCATTAGCTTTAACAAGAACTTTATTGTGTTTCTGTTTCAGATTATAAACGGCTACTTCACTTGGACACAGGGATGCCCGACTCTCACCAATATTGACATCAAGGTTCCCTTCGGTGAGGATCTGTCGTGCAGTTTCTGTAGTGTTGTACTCGCGTGTTTAATGGGACGAGTAACAGTTTCTGTAGTGTTGTACTCGCGTGTTTAACGGGACGAGTAACAGTTTCTGTAGTGTTGTACTCGCGTGTTTAACGGGACGGGTAACAGTTTCTGTAGTGTTGTACTCGCGTGTTTAACGGGACGGGTAACAGTTTCTGTAGTGTTGTACTCGCGTGTTTAACGGGACGAGTAACAGTTTCTGTAGTGTTGTACTCGCGTGTTTAATGGGACGGGTAACAGTTTCTGTAGTGTTGTACTCGCGTGTTTAACGGGACGGGTAACAGTTTCTGTAGTGTTGTACTCGCGTGTTTAACGGGACGGGTAACAGTTTCTGTAGTGTTGCACTCGCGTGTTTAACGGGACGGGTAACAGTTTCTGTAGTGTTGCACTCGCGTGTTTAACGGGACGGGTAACAGTTTCTGTAGTGTTGTACTCGCGTGTTTAACGGGACGGGTAACAGTTTCTGTAGTGTTGTACTCGCGTGTTTAACGGGACGGGTAACAGTTTCTGTAGTGTTGCACTCGCGTGTTTAACGGGACGGGTAACAGTTTCTGTAGTGTTGTACTCGCGTGTTTAACGGGACGGGTAACAGTTTCTGTAGTGTTGTACTCGCGTGTTTAACGGGGCGGGTTACAGTTTCTGTAGTGTTGCACTCGCGTGTTTAACGGGACGGGTAACAGTTTCTGTAGTGTTGTACTCGCGTGTTTAACGGGACGAGTAACAGTTTCTGTAGTGTTGCACTCGCGTGTTTAACGGGACGAGTAACAGTTTCTGTAGTGTTGCACTCGCGTGTTTAACGGGGCGGTAACAGTTTCTGTAGTGTTGTACTCGCGTGTTTAACGGGACGGGTAACAGTTTCTGTAGTGTTGCACTCGCGTGTTTAACGGGACGGGTAACAGTTTCTGTAGTGTTGTACTCGCGTGTTTAACGGGACGGGTAACAGTTTCTGTAGTGTTGCACTCGCGTGTTTAACGGGACGGGTAACAGTTTCTGTAGTGTTGTACTCGCGTGTTTAACGGGACGGGTAACAGTTTCTGTAGTGTTGTACTCGCGTGTTTAACGGGGCGGGTTACAGTTTCTGTAGTGTTGCACTCGCGTGTTTAACGGGACGGGTAACAGTTTCTGTAGTGTTGCACTCGCGTGTTTAACGGGATGGGTAACAGTTTCTGTAGTGTTGTACTCGCGTGTTTAACGGGACGAGTAACAGTTTCTGTAGTGTTGCACTCGCGTGTTTAACGGGACGGGTAACAGTTTCTGTAGTGTTGCACTCGCGTGTTTAACGGGACGAGTAACAGTTTCTGTAGTGTTGCACTCGCGTGTTTAACGGGATGGGTAACAGTTTCTGTAGTGTTGTACTCGCGTGTTTAACGGGACGAGTAACAGTTTCTGTAGTGTTGCACTCGCGTGTTTAACGGGACGGGTAACAGTTTCTGTAGTGTTGTACTCGCGTGTTTAACGGGACGGGTAACAGTTTCTGTAGTGTTGCACTCGCGTGTTTAACGGGGCGGGTTACAGTTTCTGTAGTGTTGCACTCGCGTGTTTAACGGGACGGGTAACAGTTTCTGTAGTGTTGCACTCGCGTGTTTAACGGGATGGGTAACAGTTTCTGTAGTGTTGTACTCGCGTGTTTAACGGGACGAGTAACAGTTTCTGTAGTGTTGCACTCGCGTGTTTAACGGGACGGGTAACAGTTTCTGTAGTGTTGCACTCGCGTGTTTAACGGGACGAGTAACAGTTTCTGTAGTGTTGCACTCGCGTGTTTAACGGGATGGGTAACAGTTTCTGTAGTGTTGTACTCGCGTGTTTAACGGGACGAGTAACAGTTTCTGTAGTGTTGCACTCGCGTGTTTAACGGGACGGGTAACAGTTTCTGTAGTGTTGTACTCGCGTGTTTAACGGGACGGGTAACAGTTTCTGTAGTGTTGCACTCGCGTGTTTAACGGGACGAGTAACAGTTTCTGTAGTGTTGTACTCGCGTGTTTAACGGGACGAGTAACAGTTTCTGTAGTGTTGTACTCGCGTGTTTAACGGGACGGGTAACAGTTTCTGTAGTGTTGCACTCGCGTGTTTAACGGGACGAGTAACAGTTTCTGTAGTGTTGTACTCGCGTGTTTAACGGGACGGGTAACAGTTTCTGTAGTGTTGCACTCGCGTGTTTAACGGGACGAGTAACAGTTTCTGTAGTGTTGTACTCGCGTGTTTAACGGGACGGGTAACAGTTTCTGTAGTGTTGTACTCGCGTGTTTAACGGGACGAGTAACAGTTTCTGTAGTGTTGCACTCGCGTGTTTAACGGGGCGAGTAACAGTTTCTGTAGTGTTGTACTCGCGTGTTTAACGGGACGAGTAACAGTTTCTGTAGTGTTGTACTCGCGTGTTTAACGGGGCGGGTAACAGTTTCTGTAGTGTTGTACTCGCGTGTTTAACGGGGCGAGTAACAGTTTCTGTAGTGTTGTACTCGCGTGTTTAACGGGACGAGTAACAGTTTCTGTAGTGTTGCACTCGCGTGTTTAACGGGGCGAGTAACAGTTTCTGTAGTGTTGTACTCGCGTGTTTAACGGGACGGGTAACAGTTTCTGTAGTGTTGTACTCGCGTGTTTAACGGGACGGGTAACAGTTTCTGTAGTGTTGCACTCGCGTGTTTAACGGGGCGAGTAACAGTTTCTGTAGTGTTGTACTCGCGTGTTTAACGGGACGGGTAACAGTTTCTGTAGTGTTGCACTCGCGTGTTTAACGGGACGGGTAACAGTTTCTGTAGTGTTGCACTCGCGTGTTTAACGGGACGAGTAACAGTTTCTGTAGTGTTGCACTCGCGTGTTTAACGGGACGGGTAACAGTTTCTGTAGTGTTGTACTCGCGTGTTTAACGGGACGGGTAACAGTTTCTGTAGTGTTGCACTCGCGTGTTTAACGGGACGGGTAACAGTTTCTGTAGTGTTGTACTCGCGTGTTTAACGGGACGGGTAACAGTTTCTGTAGTGTTGTACTCGCGTGTTTAACGGGACGGGTAACAGTTTCTGTAGTGTTGTACTCGCGTGTTTAACGGGACGGGTAACAGTTTCTGTAGTGTTGCACTCGCGTGTTTAACGGGACGGGTAACAGTTTCTGTAGTGTTGTACTCGCGTGTTTAACGGGACGGGTAACAGTTTCTGTAGTGTTGTACTCGCGTGTTTAACGGGGCGGGTTACAGTTTCTGTAGTGTTGCACTCGCGTGTTTAACGGGACGGGTAACAGTTTCTGTAGTGTTGTACTCGCGTGTTTAACGGGACGAGTAACAGTTTCTGTAGTGTTGCACTCGCGTGTTTAACGGGACGAGTAACAGTTTCTGTAGTGTTGCACTCGCGTGTTTAACGGGGCGGTAACAGTTTCTGTAGTGTTGTACTCGCGTGTTTAACGGGACGGGTAACAGTTTCTGTAGTGTTGCACTCGCGTGTTTAACGGGACGGGTAACAGTTTCTGTAGTGTTGTACTCGCGTGTTTAACGGGACGGGTAACAGTTTCTGTAGTGTTGCACTCGCGTGTTTAACGGGACGGGTAACAGTTTCTGTAGTGTTGTACTCGCGTGTTTAACGGGACGGGTAACAGTTTCTGTAGTGTTGTACTCGCGTGTTTAACGGGACGAGTAACAGTTTCTGTAGTGTTGCACTCGCGTGTTTAACGGGACGGGTAACAGTTTCTGTAGTGTTGCACTCGCGTGTTTAACGGGACGAGTAACAGTTTCTGTAGTGTTGCACTCGCGTGTTTAACGGGATGGGTAACAGTTTCTGTAGTGTTGTACTCGCGTGTTTAACGGGACGAGTAACAGTTTCTGTAGTGTTGCACTCGCGTGTTTAACGGGACGGGTAACAGTTTCTGTAGTGTTGTACTCGCGTGTTTAACGGGACGGGTAACAGTTTCTGTAGTGTTGCACTCGCGTGTTTAACGGGACGAGTAACAGTTTCTGTAGTGTTGTACTCGCGTGTTTAACGGGACGAGTAACAGTTTCTGTAGTGTTGTACTCGCGTGTTTAACGGGACGGGTAACAGTTTCTGTAGTGTTGCACTCGCGTGTTTAACGGGACGAGTAACAGTTTCTGTAGTGTTGTACTCGCGTGTTTAACGGGACGGGTAACAGTTTCTGTAGTGTTGCACTCGCGTGTTTAACGGGACGAGTAACAGTTTCTGTAGTGTTGTACTCGCGTGTTTAACGGGACGGGTAACAGTTTCTGTAGTGTTGTACTCGCGTGTTTAACGGGACGAGTAACAGTTTCTGTAGTGTTGCACTCGCGTGTTTAACGGGGCGAGTAACAGTTTCTGTAGTGTTGTACTCGCGTGTTTAACGGGACGAGTAACAGTTTCTGTAGTGTTGTACTCGCGTGTTTAACGGGGCGGGTAACAGTTTCTGTAGTGTTGTACTCGCGTGTTTAACGGGGCGAGTAACAGTTTCTGTAGTGTTGTACTCGCGTGTTTAACGGGACGAGTAACAGTTTCTGTAGTGTTGCACTCGCGTGTTTAACGGGGCGAGTAACAGTTTCTGTAGTGTTGTACTCGCGTGTTTAACGGGACGGGTAACAGTTTCTGTAGTGTTGTACTCGCGTGTTTAACGGGACGGGTAACAGTTTCTGTAGTGTTGCACTCGCGTGTTTAACGGGGCGAGTAACAGTTTCTGTAGTGTTGTACTCGCGTGTTTAACGGGACGGGTAACAGTTTCTGTAGTGTTGCACTCGCGTGTTTAACGGGACGGGTAACAGTTTCTGTAGTGTTGCACTCGCGTGTTTAACGGGACGAGTAACAGTTTCTGTAGTGTTGCACTCGCGTGTTTAACGGGACGGGTAACAGTTTCTGTAGTGTTGTACTCGCGTGTTTAACGGGACGGGTAACAGTTTCTGTAGTGTTGCACTCGCGTGTTTAACGGGACGGGTAACAGTTTCTGTAGTGTTGTACTCGCGTGTTTAACGGGACGAGTAACAGTTTCTGTAGTGTTGCACTCGCGTGTTTAACGGGACGGGTAACAGTTTCTGTAGTGTTGCACTCGCGTGTTTAACGGGACGGGTAACAGTTTCTGTAGTGTTGTACTCGCGTGTTTAACGGGACGGGTAACAGTTTCTGTAGTGTTGTACTCGCGTGTTTAACGGGACGGGTAACAGTTTCTGTAGTGTTGTACTCGCGTGTTTAACGGGACGGGTAACAGTTTCTGTAGTGTTGTACTCGCGTGTTTAACGGGACGGGTAACAGTTTCTGTAGTGTTGTACTCGCGTGTTTAACGGGACGGGTAACAGTTTCTGTAGTGTTGTACTCGCGTGTTTAACGGGACGAGTAACAGTTTCTGTAGTGTTGCACTCGCGTGTTTAACGGGACGGGTAACAGTTTCTGTAGTGTTGCACTCGCGTGTTTAACGGGACGGGTAACAGTTTCTGTAGTGTTGTACTCGCGTGTTTAACGGGACGGGTAACAGTTTCTGTAGTGTTGTACTCGCGTGTTTAACGGGACGGGTAACAGTTTCTGTAGTGTTGCACTCGCGTGTTTAACGGGACGGGTAACAGTTTCTGTAGTGTTGCACTCGCGTGTTTAACGGGACGAGTAACAGTTTCTGTAGTGTTGCACTCGCGTGTTTAACGGGACGGGTAACAGTTTCTGTAGTGTTGTACTCGCGTGTTTAACGGGACGAGTAACAGTTTCTGTAGTGTTGTACTCGCGTGTTCAACGGGACGGGTAACAGTTTCTGTAGTGTTGTACTCGCGTGTTTAACGGGACGGGTAACAGTTTCTGTAGTGTTGCACTTGCGTGTTTAACGGGACGAGTAACAGTTTCTGTAGTGTTGCACTCGCGTGTTTAACGGGACGGGTAACAGTTTCTGTAGTGTTGTACTCGCGTGTTTAACGGGACGAGTAACAGTTTCTGTAGTGTTGTACTCGCGTGTTTAACGGGACGAGTAACAGTTTCTGTAGTGTTGCACTCGCGTGTTTAACGGGACGAGTAACAGTTTCTGTAGTGTTGTACTCGCGTGTTTAACGGGACGGGTAACAGTTTCTGTAGTGTTGTACTCGCGTGTTTAACGGGACGGGTAACAGTTTCTGTAGTGTTGTACTCGCGTGTTTAACGGGACGGGTAACAGTTTCTGTAGTGTTGTACTCGCGTGTTTAACGGGACGGGTAACAGTTTCTGTAGTGTTGCACTCGCGTGTTTAACGGGACGGGTAACAGTTTCTGTAGTGTTGCACTCGCGTGTTTAACGGGACGGGTAACAGTTTCTGTAGTGTTGTACTCGCGTGTTTAACGGGGCGAGTAACAGTTTCTGTAGTGTTGTACTCGCGTGTTTAACGGGACGGGTAACAGTTTCTGTAGTGTTGCACTCGCGTGTTTAACGGGACGAGTAACAGTTTCTGTAGTGTTGTACTCGCGTGTTTAACGGGACGGGTAACAGTTTCTGTAGTGTTGTACTCGCGTGTTTAACGGGACGGGTAACAGTTTCTGTAGTGTTGTACTCGCGTGTTTAACGGGACGGGTAACAGTTTCTGTAGTGTTGTACTCGCGTGTTTAACGGGACGGGTAACAGTTTCTGTAGTGTTGCACTCGCGTGTTTAACGGGACGGGTAACAGTTTCTGTAGTGTTGCACTCGCGTGTTTAACGGGACGGGTAACAGTTTCTGTAGTGTTGTACTCGCGTGTTTAACGGGGCGAGTAACAGTTTCTGTAGTGTTGTACTCGCGTGTTTAACGGGGCGAGTAACAGTTTCTGTAGTGTTGTACTCGCGTGTTTAACGGGACGAGTAACAGTTTCTGTAGTGTTGTACTAACGTGTTTAACGGGACGGGTAACAGTTTCTGTAGTGTTGTACTCGCGTGTTTAACGGGGCGGGTTACAGTTTCTGTAGTGTTGTACTCGCGTGTTTAACGGGACGAGTAACAGTTTCTGTAGTGTTGTACTCCCGTGTTTAACGGGACGAGTAACAGTTTCTGTAGTGTTGTACTTGCGTGTTTAACGGGACGGGTAACAGTTTCTGTAGTGTTGTACTCGCGTGTTTAACGGGACGGGTAACAGTTTCTGTAGTGTTGTACTCGCGTGTTTAACGGGACGAGTAACAGTTTCTGTAGTGTTGTACTTGCGTGTTTAACGGGACGGGTAACAGTTTCTGTAGTGTTGTACTCGCGTGTTTAACGGGCCGGGTAACAGTTTCTGTAGTGTTGCACTCGCGTGTTTAACGGGACGGGTAACAGTTTCTGTAGTGTTGTACTCGCGTGTTTAACGGGACGGGTAACAGTTTCTGTAGTGTTGCACTCGCGTGTTTAACGGGACGAGTAACAGTTTCTGTAGTGTTGTACTCGCGTGTTTAACGGGACGAGTAACAGTTTCTGTAGTGTTGTACTCGCGTGTTTAACGGGACAAGTAACAGTTTCTGTAGTGTTGTACTCGCGTGTTTAACGGGACGAGTAACAGCTTCTGTAGTGTTGTACTCGCGTGTTTAACGGGGCGGGTTACAGTTTCTGTAGTGTTGTACTCGCGTGTTTAACGGGACGAGTAACAGTTTCTGTAGTGTTGTACTCGCGTGTTTAACGGGACAAGTAACAGTTTCTGTAGTGTTGTACTCGCGTGTTTAACGGGACGAGTAACAGTTTCTGTAGTGTTGTACTCGCGTGTTTAACGGGGCGGGTTACAGTTTCTGTAGTGTTGTACTCGCGTGTTTAACGGGACGGGTAACAGTTTCTGTAGTGTTGTACTCGCGTGTTTAACGGGCCGGGTAACAGTTTCTGTAGTGTTGCACTCGCGTGTTTAACGGGACGGGTAACAGTTTCTGTAGTGTTGTACTCGCGTGTTTAACGGGACGGGTAACAGTTTCTGTAGTGTTGCACTCGCGTGTTTAACGGGACGAGTAACAGTTTCTGTAGTGTTGTACTCGCGTGTTTAACGGGACGAGTAACAGTTTCTGTAGTGTTGTACTCGCGTGTTTAACGGGACGAGTAACAGTTTCTGTAGTGTTGTACTCGCGTGTTTAACGGGACAAGTAACAGTTTCTGTAGTGTTGTACTCGCGTGTTTAACGGGGCGGGTTACAGTTTCTGTAGTGTTGCACTCGCGTGTTTAACGGGACGGGTAACAGTTTCTGTAGTGTTGTACTCGCGTGTTTAACGGGGCGGGTAACAGTTTCTGTAGTGTTGTACTCGCGTGTTTAACGGGACGAGTAACAGTTTCTGTAGTGTTGTACTCCCGTGTTTAACGGGACGAGTAACAGTTTCTGTAGTGTTGTACTTGCGTGTTTAACGGGACGGGTAACAGTTTCTGTAGTGTTGTACTCGCGTGTTTAACGGGACGGGTAACAGTTTCTGTAGTGTTGTACTCGCGTGTTTAACGGGACGAGTAACAGTTTCTGTAGTGTTGTACTTGCGTGTTTAACGGGACGGGTAACAGTTTCTGTAGTGTTGTACTAACGTGTTTAACGGGACGAGTAACAGTTTCTGTAGTGTTGTACTCGCGTGTTTAACGGGACGGGTAACAGTTTCTGTAGTGTTGCACTCGCGTGTTTAACGGGACGGGTAACAGTTTCTGTAGTGTTGCACTCGCGTGTTTAATGGGACGAGTAACAGTTTCTGTAGTGTTGTACTCGCGTGTTTAACGGGACAAGTAACAGTTTCTGTAGTGTTGTACTCGCGTGTTTAACGGGGACGGGTAACAGTTTCTGTAGTGTTGTACTCGCGTGTTTAACGGGACGGGTAACAGTTTCTGTTGTGTTGTACTCGCGTGTTTAACGGGACGAGTAACAGTTTCTGTAGTGTTGTACTCGCGTGTTTAACGGGACGGGTAACAGTTTCTGTAGTGTTGTACTAACGTGTTTAACGGGACGAGTAACAGTTTCTGTAGTGTTGTACTCGCGTGTTTAACGGGACGGGTAACAGTTTCTGTAGTGTTGCACTCGCGTGTTTAACGGGACGGGTAACAGTTTCTGTAGTGTTGTACTCGCGTGTTTAATGGGACGAGTAACAGTTTCTGTAGTGTTGTACTCGCGTGTTTAACGGGACGAGTAACAGTTTCTGTAGTGTTGCACTCGCGTGTTTAACGGGACGAGTAACAGTTTCTGTAGTGTTGTACTCGCGTGTTTAACGGGACGACTAACAGTTTCTGTAGTGTTGTACTCGCGTGTTTAACGGGACGGGTAACAGTTTCTGTAGTGTTGTACTAACGTGTTTAACGGGACGGGTAACAGTTTCTGTAGTGTTGCACTCGCGTGTTTAACGGGACGAGTAACAGTTTCTGTAGTGTTGCACTCGCGTGTTTAACGGGACGGGTAACAGTTTCTGTAGTGTTGTACTCGCGTGTTTAACGGGACGAGTAACAGTTTCTGTAGTGTTGCACTCGCGTGTTTAACGGGACGGGTAACAGTTTCTGTAGTGTTGTACTCGCGTGTTTAACGGGACGGGTAACAGTTTCTGTAGTGTTGTACTCGCGTGTTTAACGGGACGGGTAACAGTTTCTGTAGTGTTGTACTAACGTGTTTAACGGGACGAGTAACAGTTTCTGTAGTGTTGTACTCGCGTGTTTAACGGGACGAGTAACAGTTTCTGTAGTGTTGTACTCGCGTGTTTAACGGGACGGGTAACAGTTTCTGTAGTGTTGCACTCGCGTGTTTAACGGGGACGGGTAACAGTTTCTGTAGTGTTGTACTCGCGTGTTTAATGGGGACGGGTAACAGTTTCTGTAGTGTTGTACTCGCGTGTTTAACGGGACGAGTAACAGTTTCTGTAGTGTTGTACTCGCGTGTTTAACGGGACGGGTAACAGTTTCTGTAGTGTTGTACTCGCGTGTTTAACGGGACGAGTAACAGTTTCTGTAGTGTTGTACTCGCGTGTTCAACGGGACGAGTAACAGTTTCTGTAGTGTTGTACTCGCGTGTTTAACGGGACGGGTAACAGTTTCTGTAGTGTTGTACTCGCGTGTTTAACGGGACGAGTAACAGTTTCTGTAGTGTTGTACTCGCGTGTTTAACGGGACGAGTAACAGTTTCTGTAGTGTTGTACTCGCGTGTTTAACGGGGCGAGTAACAGTTTCTGTAGTGTTGTACTCGCGTGTTTAACGGGACGGGTAACAGTTTCTGTAGTGTTGTACTCGCGTGTTTAACGGGGCGGTAACAGTTTCTGTAGTGTTGTACTCGCGTGTTTAACGGGACGAGTAACAGTTTCTGTAGTGTTGTACTCGTGTGTTTAACGGGGCGGTAACAGTTTCTGTAGTGTTGTACTCGCGTGTTTAACGGGACGAGTAACAGTTTCTGTAGTGTTGTACTTGCGTGTTTAACGGGACGAGTAACAGTTTCTGTAGTGTTGTACTCGCGTGTTTAACGGGACGGGTAACAGTTTCTGTAGTGTTGCACTCGCGTGTTTAACGGGACGAGTAACAGTTTCTGTAGTGTTGCACTCGCGTGTTTAACGGGACGGGTAACAGTTTCTGTAGTGTTGCACTCGCGTGTTTAACGGGGCGGTAACAGTTTCTGTAGTGTTGCACTCGCGTGTTTAACGGGACGAGTAACAGTTTCTGTAGTGTTGTACTCGCGTGTTTAACGGGACGAGTAACAGTTTCTGTAGTGTTGTACTCGCGTGTTTAACGGGACGAGTAACAGTTTCTGTAGTGTTGTACTAACGTGTTTAACGGGACGGGTAACAGTTTCTGTAGTGTTGCACTCGCGTGTTTAACGGGACGAGTAACAGTTTCTGTAGTGTTGTACTCGCGTGTTTAACGGGACGGGTAACAGTTTCTGTAGTGTTGTACTCGCGTGTTTAACGGGACGGGTAACAGTTTCTGTAGTGTTGCACTCGCGTGTTTAACGGGACGAGTAACAGTTTCTGTAGTGTTGTACTCGCGTGTTTAACGGGACGGGTAACAGTTTCTGTAGTGTTGTACTCGCGTGTTTAACGGGACGGGTAACAGTTTCTGTAGTGTTGCACTCGCGTGTTTAACGGGACGGGTAACAGTTTCTGTAGTGTTGTACTCGCGTGTTTAACGGGGCGAGTAACAGTTTCTGTAGTGTTGCACTCGCGTGTTTAACGGGACGAGTAACAGTTTCTGTAGTGTTGCACTCGCGTGTTTAACGGGGCGAGTAACAGTTTCTGTAGTGTTGTACTAACGTGTTTAACGGGACGGGTAACAGTTTCTGTAGTGTTGTACTCGCGTGTTTAACGGGGCGGGTTACAGTTTCTGTAGTGTTGTACTCGCGTGTTTAACGGGACGGGTAACAGTTTCTGTAGTGTTGTACTCGCATGTTTAACGGGACGAGTAACAGTTTCTGTAGTGTTGTACTTGCGTGTTTAACGGGACGGGTAACAGTTTCTGTAGTGTTGTACTCGCGTGTTTAACGGGCCGGGTAACAGTTTCTGTAGTGTTGCACTCGCGTGTTTAACGGGACGGGTAACAGTTTCTGTAGTGTTGTACTCGCGTGTTTAACGGGACGGGTAACAGTTTCTGTAGTGTTGCACTCGCGTGTTTAACGGGACGAGTAACAGTTTCTGTAGTGTTGTACTCGCGTGTTTAACGGGACAAGTAACAGTTTCTGTAGTGTTGTACTCGCGTGTTTAACGGGACGGGTAACAGTTTCTGTAGTGTTGTACTCGCGTGTTTAACGGGGACGGGTAACAGTTTCTGTAGTGTTGTACTCGCGTGTTTAACGGGACGGGTAACAGTTTCTGTAGTGTTGCACTCGCGTGTTTAACGGGACGAGTAACAGTTTCTGTAGTGTTGTACTCGCGTGTTTAACGGGACGGGTAACAGTTTCTGTAGTGTTGTACTAACGTGTTTAACGGGACGGGTAACAGTTTCTGTAGTGTTGCACTCGCGTGTTTAACGGGACGAGTAACAGTTTCTGTAGTGTTGCACTCGCGTGTTTAACGGGACGGGTAACAGTTTCTGTAGTGTTGTACTCGCGTGTTTAACGGGACGAGTAACAGTTTCTGTAGTGTTGTACTCGCGTGTTTAACGCGACGAGTAACAGTTTCTGTAGTGTTGCACTCGCGTGTTTAACGGGACGGGTAACAGTTTCTGTAGTGTTGCACTCGCGTGTTTAACGGGACGGGTAACAGTTTCTGTAGTGTTGTACTCGCGTGTTTAACGGGACGGGTAACAGTTTCTGTAGTGTTGTACTCGCGTGTTTAACGGGACGGGTAACAGTTTCTGTAGTGTTGTACTCGCGTGTTTAACGGGACGGGTAACAGTTTCTGTAGTGTTGTACTCGCGTGTTTAACGGGACGAGTAACAGTTTCTGTAGTGTTGCACTCGCGTGTTTAACGGGACGAGTAACAGTTTCTGTAGTGTTGCACTCGCGTGTTTAACGGGACGAGTAACAGTTTCTGTAGTGTTGTACTCGCGTGTTTAACGGGACGAGTAACAGTTTCTGTAGTGTTGCACTCGCGTGTTTAACGGGACGGGTAACAGTTTCTGTAGTGTTGTACTCGCGTGTTTAACGCGACGAGTAACAGTTTCTGTAGTGTTGCACTCGCGTGTTTAACGGGACGAGTAACAGTTTCTGTAGTGTTGTACTCGCGTGTTTAACGGGACGAGTAACAGTTTCTGTAGTGTTGCACTCGCGTGTTTAACGGGACGGGTAACAGTTTCTGTAGTGTTGTACTCGCGTGTTTAACGGGACGGGTAACAGTTTCTGTAGTGTTGTACTCGCGTGTTTAACGGGACGGGTAACAGTTTCTGTAGTGTTGTACTCGCGTGTTTAACGGGACGGGTAACAGTTTCTGTAGTGTTGTACTCGCGTGTTTAACGGGACGAGTAACAGTTTCTGTAGTGGGACGGGTAACAGTTTCTGTAGTGTTGTACTCGCGTGTTTAACGGGGCGAGTAACAGTTTCTGTAGTGTTGTACTCGCGTGTTTAACGGGACGGGTAACAGTTTCTGTAGTGTTGTACTCGCGTGTTTAACGGGACGGGTAACAGTTTCTGTAGTGTTGTACTCGCGTGTTTAACGGGACGAGTAACAGTTTCTGTAGTGGGACGGGTAACAGTTTCTGTAGTGTTGTACTCGCGTGTTTAACGGGGCGAGTAACAGTTTCTGTAGTGTTGTACTCGCGTGTTTAACGGGACGAGTAACAGTTTCTGTAGTGTTGCACTCGCGTGTTTAACGGGACGAGTAACAGTTTCTGTAGTGTTGTACTCGCGTGTTTAACGCGACGAGTAACAGTTTCTGTAGTGTTGCACTCGCGTGTTTAACGGGACGAGTAACAGTTTCTGTAGTGTTGTACTCGCGTGTTTAACGGGACGAGTAACAGTTTCTGTAGTGTTGCACTCGCGTGTTTAACGGGACGGGTAACAGTTTCTGTAGTGTTGTACTCGCGTGTTTAACGGGACGGGTAACAGTTTCTGTAGTGTTGTACTCGCGTGTTTAACGGGACGGGTAACAGTTTCTGTAGTGTTGTACTCGCGTGTTTAACGGGACGGGTAACAGTTTCTGTAGTGTTGTACTCGCGTGTTTAACGGGACGAGTAACAGTTTCTGTAGTGGGACGGGTAACAGTTTCTGTAGTGTTGTACTCGCGTGTTTAACGGGGCGAGTAACAGTTTCTGTAGTGTTGTACTCACGTGTTTAACGGGACGGGTAACAGTTTCTGTAGTGTTGTACTCGCGTGTTTAACGGGGCGAGTAACAGTTTCTGTAGTGTTGTACTCGCGTGTTCAACGGGACGAGTAACAGTTTCTGTAGTGTTGTACTCGCGTGTTTAACGGGACGAGTAACAGTTTCTGTAGTGTTGCACTCGCGTGTTTAACGGGACGGGTAACAGTTTCTGTAGTGTTGTACTCGCGTGTTTAACGGGGCGAGTAACAGTTTCTGTAGTGTTGTACTCGCGTGTTTAACGGGACGGGTAACAGTTTCTGTAGTGTTGTACTCGCGTGTTTAACGGGACGAGTAACAGTTTCTGTAGTGTTGCACTCGCGTGTTTAACGGGACGGGTAACAGTTTCTGTAGTGTTGCACTCGCGTGTTTAACGGGACGGGTAACAGTTTCTGTAGTGTTGTACTCGCGTGTTTAACGGAACGGGTAACAGTTTCTGTAGTGTTGTACTCGCGTGTTTAACGGGACGGGTAACAGTTTCTGTAGTGTTGTACTCGCGTGTTTAACGGGACGAGTAACAGTTTCTGTAGTGTTGTACTCGCGTGTTTAACGGGACGAGTAACAGTTTCTGTAGTGTTGTACTCGCGTGTTTAACGGGACGGGTAACAGTTTCTGTAGTGTTGTACTCGCGTGTTTAACGGGGCGAGTAACAGTTTCTGTAGTGTTGTACTCGCGTGTTTAACGGGACGGGTAACAGTTTCTGTAGTGTTGTACTCGCGTGTTTAACGGGACGGGTAACAGTTTCTGTAGTGTTGTACTCGCGTGTTTAACGGGACGGGTAACAGTTTCTGTAGTGTTGTACTCGCGTGTTTAACGGGACGAGTAACAGTTTCTGTAGTGGGACGGGTAACAGTTTCTGTAGTGTTGTACTCGCGTGTTTAACGGGGCGAGTAACAGTTTCTGTAGTGTTGTACTCGCGTGTTTAACGGGACGGGTAACAGTTTCTGTAGTGTTGTACTCGCGTGTTTAACGGGACGGGTAACAGTTTCTGTAGTGTTGTACTCGCGTGTTTAACGGGACGAGTAACAGTTTCTGTAGTGGGACGGGTAACAGTTTCTGTAGTGTTGTACTCGCGTGTTTAACGGGGCGAGTAACAGTTTCTGTAGTGTTGTACTCGCGTGTTTAACGGGACGAGTAACAGTTTCTGTAGTGTTGCACTCGCGTGTTTAACGGGACGAGTAACAGTTTCTGTAGTGTTGTACTCGCGTGTTTAACGCGACGAGTAACAGTTTCTGTAGTGTTGCACTCGCGTGTTTAACGGGACGAGTAACAGTTTCTGTAGTGTTGTACTCGCGTGTTTAACGGGACGAGTAACAGTTTCTGTAGTGTTGCACTCGCGTGTTTAACGGGACGGGTAACAGTTTCTGTAGTGTTGTACTCGCGTGTTTAACGGGACGGGTAACAGTTTCTGTAGTGTTGTACTCGCGTGTTTAACGGGACGGGTAACAGTTTCTGTAGTGTTGTACTCGCGTGTTTAACGGGGCGAGTAACAGTTTCTGTAGTGTTGTACTCGCGTGTTTAACGGGACGGGTAACAGTTTCTGTAGTGTTGTACTCGCGTGTTTAACGGGGCGAGTAACAGTTTCTGTAGTGTTGTACTCGCGTGTTCAACGGGACGAGTAACAGTTTCTGTAGTGTTGTACTCGCGTGTTTAACGGGACGAGTAACAGTTTCTGTAGTGTTGCACTCGCGTGTTTAACGGGACGGGTAACAGTTTCTGTAGTGTTGCACTCGCGTGTTTAACGGGACGGGTAACAGTTTCTGTAGTGTTGTACTCGCGTGTTTAACGGGACGAGTAACAGTTTCTGTAGTGTTGTACTCGCGTGTTTAACGGGACGAGTAACAGTTTCTGTAGTGTTGTACTCGCGTGTTTAACGGGGCGAGTAACAGTTTCTGTAGTGTTGTACTCGCGTGTTTAACGGGACGGGTAACAGTTTCTGTAGTGTTGTACTCGCGTGTTTAACGGGACGGGTAACAGTTTCTGTAGTGTTGTACTCGCGTGTTTAACGGGACGAGTAACAGTTTCTGTAGTGGGACGGGTAACAGTTTCTGTAGTGTTGTACTCGCGTGTTTAACGGGGCGAGTAACAGTTTCTGTAGTGTTGTACTCGCGTGTTTAACGGGACGAGTAACAGTTTCTGTAGTGTTGCACTCGCGTGTTTAACGGGACGAGTAACAGTTTCTGTAGTGTTGTACTCGCGTGTTTAACGCGACGAGTAACAGTTTCTGTAGTGTTGCACTCGCGTGTTTAACGGGACGAGTAACAGTTTCTGTAGTGTTGTACTCGCGTGTTTAACGGGACGAGTAACAGTTTCTGTAGTGTTGCACTCGCGTGTTTAACGGGACGGGTAACAGTTTCTGTAGTGTTGTACTCGCGTGTTTAACGGGACGGGTAACAGTTTCTGTAGTGTTGCACTCGCGTGTTTAACGGGACGGGTAACAGTTTCTGTAGTGTTGTACTCGCGTGTTTAACGGGGCGAGTAACAGTTTCTGTAGTGTTGTACTCGCGTGTTTAACGGGACGGGTAACAGTTTCTGTAGTGTTGTACTCGCGTGTTTAACGGGGCGAGTAACAGTTTCTGTAGTGTTGTACTCGCGTGTTCAACGGGACGAGTAACAGTTTCTGTAGTGTTGTACTCGCGTGTTTAACGGGACGAGTAACAGTTTCTGTAGTGTTGCACTCGCGTGTTTAACGGGACGGGTAACAGTTTCTGTAGTGTTGCACTCGCGTGTTTAACGGGACGGGTAACAGTTTCTGTAGTGTTGTACTCGCGTGTTTAACGGGACGGGTAACAGTTTCTGTAGTGTTGTACTCGCGTGTTTAACGGGGCGAGTAACAGTTTCTGTAGTGTTGTACTCGCGTGTTTAACGGGACGGGTAACAGTTTCTGTAGTGTTGTACTCGCGTGTTTAACGGGACGAGTAACAGTTTCTGTAGTGTTGCACTCGCGTGTTTAACGGGACGGGTAACAGTTTCTGTAGTGTTGCACTCGCGTGTTTAACGGGACGGGTAACAGTTTCTGTAGTGTTGTACTCGCGTGTTTAACGGAACGGGTAACAGTTTCTGTAGTGTTGTACTCGCGTGTTTAACGGGACGGGTAACAGTTTCTGTAGTGTTGTACTCGCGTGTTTAACGGGACGAGTAACAGTTTCTGTAGTGTTGTACTCGCGTGTTCAACGGGACGAGTAACAGTTTCTGTAGTGTTGTACTCGCGTGTTTAACGGGACGAGTAACAGTTTCTGTAGTGTTGCACTCGCGTGTTTAACGGGACGGGTAACAGTTTCTGTAGTGTTGTACTCGCGTGTTTAACGGGGCGAGTAACAGTTTCTGTAGTGTTGTACTCGCGTGTTTAACGGGACGGGTAACAGTTTCTGTAGTGTTGTACTCGCGTGTTTAACGGGACGAGTAACAGTTTCTGTAGTGTTGCACTCGCGTGTTTAACGGGACGGGTAACAGTTTCTGTAGTGTTGCACTCGCGTGTTTAACGGGACGGGTAACAGTTTCTGTAGTGTTGTACTCGCGTGTTTAACGGAACGGGTAACAGTTTCTGTAGTGTTGCACTCGCGTGTTTAACGGGACGGGTAACAGTTTCTGTAGTGTTGCACTCGCGTGTTTAACGGGACGGGTAACAGTTTCTGTAGTGTTGTACTCGCGTGTTTAACGGGGCGAGTAACAGTTTCTGTAGTGTTGCACTCGCGTGTTTAACGGGACGGGTAACAGTTTCTGTAGTGTTGTACTCGCGTGTTTAACGGGACGAGTAACAGTTTCTGTAGTGTTGTACTCGCGTGTTTAACGGGACGAGTAACAGTTTCTGTAGTGTTGCACTCGCGTGTTTAACGGGACGGGTAACAGTTTCTGTAGTGTTGCACTCGCGTGTTTAACGGGACGGGTAACAGTTTCTGTAGTGTTGCACTCGCGTGTTTAACGGGACGGGTAACAGTTTCTGTAGTGTTGTACTCGCGTGTTTAACGGGACGGGTAACAGTTTCTGTAGTGTTGCACTCGCGTGTTTAACGGGACGGGTAACAGTTTCTGTAGTGTTGCACTCGCGTGTTTAACGGGACGGGTAACAGTTTCTGTAGTGTTGCACTCGCGTGTTTAACGGGACGGGTAACAGTTTCTGTAGTGTTGCACTCGCATGTTTAACGGGACGGGTAACAGTTTCTGTAGTGTTGCACTCGCGTGTTTAACGGGACGGGTAACAGTTTCTGTAGTGTTGCACTCGCGTGTTTAACGGGGCGAGTAACAGTTTCTGTAGTGTTGCACTCGCGTGTTTAACGGGACGGGTAACAGTTTCTGTAGTGTTGTACTCGCGTGTTTAACGGGACGAGTAACAGTTTCTGTAGTGTTGCACTCGCGTGTTTAACGGGGCGAGTAACAGTTTCTGTAGTGTTGCACTCGCGTGTTTAACGGGACGGGTAACAGTTTCTGTAGTGTTGCACTCGCGTGTTTAACGGGACGGGTAACAGTTTCTGTAGTGTTGTACTCGCGTGTTTAACGGGACGGGTAACAGTTTCTGTAGTGTTGTACTCGCGTGTTTAACGGGACGGGTAACAGTTTCTGTAGTGTTGTACTAACGTGTTTAACGGGACGAGTAACAGTTTCTGTAGTGTTGTACTCGCGTGTTTAACGGGACGAGTAACAGTTTCTGTAGTGTTGTACTCGCGTGTTTAACGGGACGGGTAACAGTTTCTGTAGTGTTGCACTCGCGTGTTTAACGGGGACGGGTAACAGTTTCTGTAGTGTTGTACTCGCGTGTTTAATGGGGACGGGTAACAGTTTCTGTAGTGTTGTACTCGCGTGTTTAACGGGACGAGTAACAGTTTCTGTAGTGTTGTACTCGCGTGTTTAACGGGACGGGTAACAGTTTCTGTAGTGTTGTACTCGCGTGTTTAACGGGACGAGTAACAGTTTCTGTAGTGTTGTACTCGCGTGTTCAACGGGACGAGTAACAGTTTCTGTAGTGTTGTACTCGCGTGTTTAACGGGACGGGTAACAGTTTCTGTAGTGTTGTACTCGCGTGTTTAACGGGACGAGTAACAGTTTCTGTAGTGTTGTACTCGCGTGTTTAACGGGACGAGTAACAGTTTCTGTAGTGTTGTACTCGCGTGTTTAACGGGGCGAGTAACAGTTTCTGTAGTGTTGTACTCGCGTGTTTAACGGGACGGGTAACAGTTTCTGTAGTGTTGTACTCGCGTGTTTAACGGGGCGGTAACAGTTTCTGTAGTGTTGTACTCGCGTGTTTAACGGGACGAGTAACAGTTTCTGTAGTGTTGTACTCGTGTGTTTAACGGGGCGGTAACAGTTTCTGTAGTGTTGTACTCGCGTGTTTAACGGGACGAGTAACAGTTTCTGTAGTGTTGTACTTGCGTGTTTAACGGGACGAGTAACAGTTTCTGTAGTGTTGTACTCGCGTGTTTAACGGGACGGGTAACAGTTTCTGTAGTGTTGCACTCGCGTGTTTAACGGGACGAGTAACAGTTTCTGTAGTGTTGCACTCGCGTGTTTAACGGGACGGGTAACAGTTTCTGTAGTGTTGCACTCGCGTGTTTAACGGGGCGGTAACAGTTTCTGTAGTGTTGCACTCGCGTGTTTAACGGGACGAGTAACAGTTTCTGTAGTGTTGTACTCGCGTGTTTAACGGGACGAGTAACAGTTTCTGTAGTGTTGTACTCGCGTGTTTAACGGGACGAGTAACAGTTTCTGTAGTGTTGTACTAACGTGTTTAACGGGACGGGTAACAGTTTCTGTAGTGTTGCACTCGCGTGTTTAACGGGACGAGTAACAGTTTCTGTAGTGTTGTACTCGCGTGTTTAACGGGACGGGTAACAGTTTCTGTAGTGTTGTACTCGCGTGTTTAACGGGACGGGTAACAGTTTCTGTAGTGTTGCACTCGCGTGTTTAACGGGACGAGTAACAGTTTCTGTAGTGTTGTACTCGCGTGTTTAACGGGACGGGTAACAGTTTCTGTAGTGTTGTACTCGCGTGTTTAACGGGACGGGTAACAGTTTCTGTAGTGTTGCACTCGCGTGTTTAACGGGACGGGTAACAGTTTCTGTAGTGTTGTACTCGCGTGTTTAACGGGGCGAGTAACAGTTTCTGTAGTGTTGCACTCGCGTGTTTAACGGGACGAGTAACAGTTTCTGTAGTGTTGCACTCGCGTGTTTAACGGGGCGAGTAACAGTTTCTGTAGTGTTGTACTAACGTGTTTAACGGGACGGGTAACAGTTTCTGTAGTGTTGTACTCGCGTGTTTAACGGGGCGGGTTACAGTTTCTGTAGTGTTGTACTCGCGTGTTTAACGGGACGGGTAACAGTTTCTGTAGTGTTGTACTCGCATGTTTAACGGGACGAGTAACAGTTTCTGTAGTGTTGTACTTGCGTGTTTAACGGGACGGGTAACAGTTTCTGTAGTGTTGTACTCGCGTGTTTAACGGGCCGGGTAACAGTTTCTGTAGTGTTGCACTCGCGTGTTTAACGGGACGGGTAACAGTTTCTGTAGTGTTGTACTCGCGTGTTTAACGGGACGGGTAACAGTTTCTGTAGTGTTGCACTCGCGTGTTTAACGGGACGAGTAACAGTTTCTGTAGTGTTGTACTCGCGTGTTTAACGGGACAAGTAACAGTTTCTGTAGTGTTGTACTCGCGTGTTTAACGGGACGGGTAACAGTTTCTGTAGTGTTGTACTCGCGTGTTTAACGGGGACGGGTAACAGTTTCTGTAGTGTTGTACTCGCGTGTTTAACGGGACGGGTAACAGTTTCTGTAGTGTTGCACTCGCGTGTTTAACGGGACGAGTAACAGTTTCTGTAGTGTTGTACTCGCGTGTTTAACGGGACGGGTAACAGTTTCTGTAGTGTTGTACTAACGTGTTTAACGGGACGGGTAACAGTTTCTGTAGTGTTGCACTCGCGTGTTTAACGGGACGAGTAACAGTTTCTGTAGTGTTGCACTCGCGTGTTTAACGGGACGGGTAACAGTTTCTGTAGTGTTGTACTCGCGTGTTTAACGGGACGAGTAACAGTTTCTGTAGTGTTGTACTCGCGTGTTTAACGCGACGAGTAACAGTTTCTGTAGTGTTGCACTCGCGTGTTTAACGGGACGGGTAACAGTTTCTGTAGTGTTGCACTCGCGTGTTTAACGGGACGGGTAACAGTTTCTGTAGTGTTGTACTCGCGTGTTTAACGGGACGGGTAACAGTTTCTGTAGTGTTGTACTCGCGTGTTTAACGGGACGGGTAACAGTTTCTGTAGTGTTGTACTCGCGTGTTTAACGGGACGGGTAACAGTTTCTGTAGTGTTGTACTCGCGTGTTTAACGGGACGAGTAACAGTTTCTGTAGTGTTGCACTCGCGTGTTTAACGGGACGAGTAACAGTTTCTGTAGTGTTGCACTCGCGTGTTTAACGGGACGAGTAACAGTTTCTGTAGTGTTGTACTCGCGTGTTTAACGGGACGAGTAACAGTTTCTGTAGTGTTGCACTCGCGTGTTTAACGGGACGGGTAACAGTTTCTGTAGTGTTGTACTCGCGTGTTTAACGCGACGAGTAACAGTTTCTGTAGTGTTGCACTCGCGTGTTTAACGGGACGAGTAACAGTTTCTGTAGTGTTGTACTCGCGTGTTTAACGGGACGAGTAACAGTTTCTGTAGTGTTGCACTCGCGTGTTTAACGGGACGGGTAACAGTTTCTGTAGTGTTGTACTCGCGTGTTTAACGGGACGGGTAACAGTTTCTGTAGTGTTGTACTCGCGTGTTTAACGGGACGGGTAACAGTTTCTGTAGTGTTGTACTCGCGTGTTTAACGGGACGGGTAACAGTTTCTGTAGTGTTGTACTCGCGTGTTTAACGGGACGAGTAACAGTTTCTGTAGTGGGACGGGTAACAGTTTCTGTAGTGTTGTACTCGCGTGTTTAACGGGGCGAGTAACAGTTTCTGTAGTGTTGTACTCGCGTGTTTAACGGGACGGGTAACAGTTTCTGTAGTGTTGTACTCGCGTGTTTAACGGGACGGGTAACAGTTTCTGTAGTGTTGTACTCGCGTGTTTAACGGGACGAGTAACAGTTTCTGTAGTGGGACGGGTAACAGTTTCTGTAGTGTTGTACTCGCGTGTTTAACGGGGCGAGTAACAGTTTCTGTAGTGTTGTACTCGCGTGTTTAACGGGACGAGTAACAGTTTCTGTAGTGTTGCACTCGCGTGTTTAACGGGACGAGTAACAGTTTCTGTAGTGTTGTACTCGCGTGTTTAACGCGACGAGTAACAGTTTCTGTAGTGTTGCACTCGCGTGTTTAACGGGACGAGTAACAGTTTCTGTAGTGTTGTACTCGCGTGTTTAACGGGACGAGTAACAGTTTCTGTAGTGTTGCACTCGCGTGTTTAACGGGACGGGTAACAGTTTCTGTAGTGTTGTACTCGCGTGTTTAACGGGACGGGTAACAGTTTCTGTAGTGTTGTACTCGCGTGTTTAACGGGACGGGTAACAGTTTCTGTAGTGTTGTACTCGCGTGTTTAACGGGACGGGTAACAGTTTCTGTAGTGTTGTACTCGCGTGTTTAACGGGACGAGTAACAGTTTCTGTAGTGGGACGGGTAACAGTTTCTGTAGTGTTGTACTCGCGTGTTTAACGGGGCGAGTAACAGTTTCTGTAGTGTTGTACTCACGTGTTTAACGGGACGGGTAACAGTTTCTGTAGTGTTGTACTCGCGTGTTTAACGGGGCGAGTAACAGTTTCTGTAGTGTTGTACTCGCGTGTTCAACGGGACGAGTAACAGTTTCTGTAGTGTTGTACTCGCGTGTTTAACGGGACGAGTAACAGTTTCTGTAGTGTTGCACTCGCGTGTTTAACGGGACGGGTAACAGTTTCTGTAGTGTTGTACTCGCGTGTTTAACGGGGCGAGTAACAGTTTCTGTAGTGTTGTACTCGCGTGTTTAACGGGACGGGTAACAGTTTCTGTAGTGTTGTACTCGCGTGTTTAACGGGACGAGTAACAGTTTCTGTAGTGTTGCACTCGCGTGTTTAACGGGACGGGTAACAGTTTCTGTAGTGTTGCACTCGCGTGTTTAACGGGACGGGTAACAGTTTCTGTAGTGTTGCACTCGCGTGTTTAACGGAACGGGTAACAGTTTCTGTAGTGTTGTACTCGCGTGTTTAACGGGACGGGTAACAGTTTCTGTAGTGTTGTACTCGCGTGTTTAACGGGACGAGTAACAGTTTCTGTAGTGTTGTACTCGCGTGTTTAACGGGACGAGTAACAGTTTCTGTAGTGTTGTACTCGCGTGTTTAACGGGACGGGTAACAGTTTCTGTAGTGTTGTACTCGCGTGTTTAACGGGGCGAGTAACAGTTTCTGTAGTGTTGTACTCGCGTGTTTAACGGGACGGGTAACAGTTTCTGTAGTGTTGTACTCGCGTGTTTAACGGGACGGGTAACAGTTTCTGTAGTGTTGTACTCGCGTGTTTAACGGGACGGGTAACAGTTTCTGTAGTGTTGTACTCGCGTGTTTAACGGGACGAGTAACAGTTTCTGTAGTGGGACGGGTAACAGTTTCTGTAGTGTTGTACTCGCGTGTTTAACGGGGCGAGTAACAGTTTCTGTAGTGTTGTACTCGCGTGTTTAACGGGACGGGTAACAGTTTCTGTAGTGTTGTACTCGCGTGTTTAACGGGACGGGTAACAGTTTCTGTAGTGTTGTACTCGCGTGTTTAACGGGACGAGTAACAGTTTCTGTAGTGGGACGGGTAACAGTTTCTGTAGTGTTGTACTCGCGTGTTTAACGGGGCGAGTAACAGTTTCTGTAGTGTTGTACTCGCGTGTTTAACGGGACGAGTAACAGTTTCTGTAGTGTTGCACTCGCGTGTTTAACGGGACGAGTAACAGTTTCTGTAGTGTTGTACTCGCGTGTTTAACGCGACGAGTAACAGTTTCTGTAGTGTTGCACTCGCGTGTTTAACGGGACGAGTAACAGTTTCTGTAGTGTTGTACTCGCGTGTTTAACGGGACGAGTAACAGTTTCTGTAGTGTTGCACTCGCGTGTTTAACGGGACGGGTAACAGTTTCTGTAGTGTTGTACTCGCGTGTTTAACGGGACGGGTAACAGTTTCTGTAGTGTTGTACTCGCGTGTTTAACGGGACGGGTAACAGTTTCTGTAGTGTTGTACTCGCGTGTTTAACGGGACGGGTAACAGTTTCTGTAGTGTTGTACTCGCGTGTTTAACGGGACGAGTAACAGTTTCTGTAGTGGGACGGGTAACAGTTTCTGTAGTGTTGTACTCGCGTGTTTAACGGGGCGAGTAACAGTTTCTGTAGTGTTGTACTCGCGTGTTTAACGGGACGGGTAACAGTTTCTGTAGTGTTGTACTCGCGTGTTTAACGGGGCGAGTAACAGTTTCTGTAGTGTTGTACTCGCGTGTTCAACGGGACGAGTAACAGTTTCTGTAGTGTTGTACTCGCGTGTTTAACGGGACGAGTAACAGTTTCTGTAGTGTTGCACTCGCGTGTTTAACGGGACGGGTAACAGTTTCTGTAGTGTTGTACTCGCGTGTTTAACGGGACGGGTAACAGTTTCTGTAGTGTTGTACTCGCGTGTTTAACGGGGCGAGTAACAGTTTCTGTAGTGTTGTACTCGCGTGTTTAACGGGACGGGTAACAGTTTCTGTAGTGTTGTACTCGCGTGTTTAACGGGACGAGTAACAGTTTCTGTAGTGTTGCACTCGCGTGTTTAACGGGACGGGTAACAGTTTCTGTAGTGTTGCACTCGCGTGTTTAACGGGACGGGTAACAGTTTCTGTAGTGTTGTACTCGCGTGTTTAACGGAACGGGTAACAGTTTCTGTAGTGTTGTACTCGCGTGTTTAACGGGACGGGTAACAGTTTCTGTAGTGTTGTACTCGCGTGTTTAACGGGACGAGTAACAGTTTCTGTAGTGTTGTACTCGCGTGTTCAACGGGACGAGTAACAGTTTCTGTAGTGTTGTACTCGCGTGTTTAACGGGACGAGTAACAGTTTCTGTAGTGTTGCACTCGCGTGTTTAACGGGACGGGTAACAGTTTCTGTAGTGTTGTACTCGCGTGTTTAACGGGGCGAGTAACAGTTTCTGTAGTGTTGTACTCGCGTGTTTAACGGGACGGGTAACAGTTTCTGTAGTGTTGTACTCGCGTGTTTAACGGGACGAGTAACAGTTTCTGTAGTGTTGCACTCGCGTGTTTAACGGGACGGGTAACAGTTTCTGTAGTGTTGCACTCGCGTGTTTAACGGGACGGGTAACAGTTTCTGTAGTGTTGTACTCGCGTGTTTAACGGAACGGGTAACAGTTTCTGTAGTGTTGCACTCGCGTGTTTAACGGGACGGGTAACAGTTTCTGTAGTGTTGCACTCGCGTGTTTAACGGGACGGGTAACAGTTTCTGTAGTGTTGTACTCGCGTGTTTAACGGGGCGAGTAACAGTTTCTGTAGTGTTGCACTCGCGTGTTTAACGGGACGGGTAACAGTTTCTGTAGTGTTGTACTCGCGTGTTTAACGGGACGAGTAACAGTTTCTGTAGTGTTGTACTCGCGTGTTTAACGGGACGAGTAACAGTTTCTGTAGTGTTGCACTCGCGTGTTTAACGGGACGGGTAACAGTTTCTGTAGTGTTGCACTCGCGTGTTTAACGGGACGGGTAACAGTTTCTGTAGTGTTGCACTCGCGTGTTTAACGGGACGGGTAACAGTTTCTGTAGTGTTGTACTCGCGTGTTTAACGGGACGGGTAACAGTTTCTGTAGTGTTGCACTCGCGTGTTTAACGGGACGGGTAACAGTTTCTGTAGTGTTGCACTCGCGTGTTTAACGGGACGGGTAACAGTTTCTGTAGTGTTGCACTCGCGTGTTTAACGGGACGGGTAACAGTTTCTGTAGTGTTGCACTCGCATGTTTAACGGGACGGGTAACAGTTTCTGTAGTGTTGCACTCGCGTGTTTAACGGGACGGGTAACAGTTTCTGTAGTGTTGCACTCGCGTGTTTAACGGGGCGAGTAACAGTTTCTGTAGTGTTGCACTCGCGTGTTTAACGGGACGGGTAACAGTTTCTGTAGTGTTGTACTCGCGTGTTTAACGGGACGAGTAACAGTTTCTGTAGTGTTGCACTCGCGTGTTTAACGGGGCGAGTAACAGTTTCTGTAGTGTTGCACTCGCGTGTTTAACGGGACGGGTAACAGTTTCTGTAGTGTTGCACTCGCGTGTTTAACGGGGCGAGTAACAGTTTCTGTAGTGTTGTACTCGCGTGTTTAACGGGACGGGTAACAGTTTCTGTAGTGTTGTACTCGCGTGTTTAACGGGACGGGTAACAGTTTCTGTAGTGTTGTACTCGCGTGTTTAACGGGGCGAGTAACAGTTTCTGTAGTGTTGTACTCGCGTGTTTAACGGGACGAGTAACAGTTTCTGTAGTGTTGCACTCGCGTGTTTAACGGGACGAGTAACAGTGTTTTGTCTCTCTCCGCGTCTCAGGGCAGCTGACGATGATCGTAGGGCAGGTGGGATGTGGGAAATCCTCTCTCTTACTGGCGGCACTGGGAGAAATGCAGAAGATTTCTGGGAACATCACATGGAACAGGTGAAAACAACATTAATGCAACATAAAGTGATGAGAGGCCAGGCTATATTGTGAATGTAATAAAACTAAAACTAAATATATTAAAACATTCACTTTAATTGCACTCAAGCTAAAATAAAAGTTAGTGTAAATAGTAAAACAAAAAAAATTAACTAAATGAAAAATAGAAATGTTGTCGTGGCATAACAATGACAAATATTTCTACAGCATTTATTAATCTGAGCTAATGTTAATTTCAACATTTACTAACAAATGATTTAAATAAAAGTTGTATCTATTAATATTAGTTAATAGACCTGAGCTGACATGAATTAACAATGAAGAAGTTTGTATTAATTAATGTTAACAAAGATTATTAAGTGTGTAACTATTGTACTGCTCATTGTTAGTTAATTTTAGTTGAGGCATTAACTAACCTTAACTAATGGAACCTTATTGTAAAGTGTTACCATAACATTTAAATAATCATATCATATAATAAAACGAATAGAAAATGACAAAAGTGTGTAACGCAATTACAAAAAAATAAACTAAAATTAAAACAAAACAAAAAAATCTAATTCATAATTTTAGTAAAAACTGTAACAATACTTAAGTAACACTGTATTGATCATCAGAAATTTTGAAATCCATTTGTTAATCTACTTTATAATCAACATTAATATATTATATAATTTAATTTTTGCATTTTTAGATATTGGATTGGATTGCATATAATTACTGCTTCATTTTCTCACAGTTTACCCAAGAGTGATTCAGAAGAAAATGTGAGGTATAATGATTTGATTTATCAATATATATGATTTCTGTATTTGCTTTTATCTAAATCATTCATCAGAATTATTCATCTTATTTCTCCTTTGTCTGACAGAGCTCATCATACGAGTGGAAGGCCGTCACTGCCGTAATTACATTATTATTTTCACAGCATTCTGTCCCGATCCTGCATGTTTTCCCGTGTTTTTAGGGTGTTTTTGTGTTTTTCAGGAAGAGAGGTTCGGTAGCCTATGCTTCCCAGAGGCCTTGGCTCTTAAACGCCACCGTTGAGGAGAACATCCTGTTCGACACGGCTCCCAATGAGAAGAGGTATCCCACACACTAGGGCTGCAACAATATATCATGTCACAATATATCGCAATACAAAAATACAACAACAAGTATTGTGGATAGTGACGATATGTATCGTGAATGGTTCAACCAAAATAAAACTTACTGTGTGAGAAAAAGTTTTCAGAGTTTGAAAATGTTTTGATAATGTTGAATATAATGTACACTCACCTAAAGGATTATTAGGAACACCTGTTCAATTTCTCATTAATGCAATTATCTAATCAACCAATCACATGGCAGTTGCTTCAATGCATTTAGGGGTGTGGTCCTGGTCAAGACAATCTCCTGAACTCCAAACTGAATGTCAGAATGGGAAAGAAAGGTGATTTAAGCAATTTTGAGCGTGGCATGGTTGTTGGTGCCAGACGGGCCGGTCTGAGTATTTCACAATCTGCTCAGTTACTGGGATTTTCACACACAACCATTTCTAGGGTTTACAAAGAATGGTGTGAAAAGGGAAAAACATCCAGTATGCGGCAGTCCTGTGGGCGAAAATGCCTTGTTGATGCTAGAGGTCAGAGGAGAATGGGCCGACTGATTCAAGCTGATAGAAGAGCAACTTTGACTGAAATAACCACTCGTTACAACCGAGGTATGCAGCAAAGCATTTGTGAAGCCACAACACGCACAACCTTGAGGCGGATGGGCTACAACAGCAGAAGACCCCACCGGGTACCACTCATCTCCACTACAAATAGGAAAAAGAGGCTACAATTTGCACGAGCTCACCAAAATTGGGCAGTTGAAGACTGGAAAAATGTTGCCTGGTCTGATGAGTCTCGATTTCTGTTGAGACATTCAGATGGTAGAGTCAGAATTTGGCGTAAACAGAATGAGAACATGGATCCATCATGCCTTGTTACCACTGTGCAGGCTGGTGGTGGTGGTGTAATGGTGTGGGGGATGTTTTCTTGGCACACTTTAGGCCCCTTAGTGCCAATTGGGCATCGTTTAAATGCCACGGCCTACCTGAGCATTGTTTCTGACCATGTCCATCCCTTTATGACCACCATGTACCCATCCTCTGATGGCTACTTCCAGCAGGATAATGCACCATGTCACAAAGCTCGAATCATTTCAAATTGGTTTCTTGAACATGACAATGAGTTCACTGTACTAAAATGGCCCCCACAGTCACCAGATCTCAACCCAATAGAGCATCTTTGGGATGTGGTGGAACGGGAGCTTCGTGCCCTGGATGTGCATCCCACAAATCTCCATCAACTGCAAGATGCTATCCTATCAATATGGGCCAACATTTCTAAAGAATGCTTTCAGCACCTTGTTGAATCAATGCCACGTAGAGTTAAGGCAGTTCTGAAGGTGAAAGGGGGTCAAACACAGTATTAGTATGGTGTTCCTAATAATCCTTTAGGTGAGTGTATAATAATGCAATGGGGGAATATTTGTGGGTCCTGATAATGTCTGATGTTACTGGTAAAAAGTGGCCTTCATTATTTTAAATATATCTAGTCATTGACAGAGATCAAGCATATTCATCTAAAATAATTCTGTATTTTCAGCTTCAGAATCATGAATATGTTTATTCTGGTGTCTCTATTTATAGTCCAAGCCTATTCATTTACACACACAATGTACTATCAAATTTAGCATTTTAATCAAAATGAAATTTTTTGTTAACCTTTTATCATATGTCTTGGAGTATCGCAATAATATCGCATCGTGAGTTCAGTATCGTGATATGACATGAGGAATCTTTACACCGCTACCGCACACAGATCCCTGTGATTCCCTAATGCATCCCATCATGTCCCGAACTCCTGATGTTCAGTCATGTGAGAGATGTGTGTGGATGAAAACTGCACAAACACAAAGACTGGTTTTACTCTCGGGCCAGAGGCGGAAGAAAAAAAGCAGAAGTTTTGTCTGCTTTACAGATTAACAACCGGGAAAAAACAGTGGGATTTCAATGGGATTCCCAAAGGGCAGTGTTGTCAGCGGGAAACAAATATTAGAGCTTGTCCACGAGGTTTTATGTTATGTTAGTGTATCTGTGCTGGAGCTTCTCTTACAGTTCTCCATTTACAAACGTGAAGTTCCCCGCTGGTTTACACTGCTATTTTACTGTCAATGATAGATTAGATTTTGTTTTAAAATTTTCTGTTTTAATTTTAATTGTAAAAGTTTTAATAATTGTAATCATTGTTGTCTATATAGTTGCCATTTATTTGCATGTTAGTTTATTTAGTTTTAGCTATTTTAGTACTTCAACTTAAATTTAAGCAATTTGGCAACTAGATGAAATAAAATATGTTTAATTATTTATTTATTTTCAGTCAGTGCATATTTGACTATATATATGTTGAATTTACTTTGAAACAATTTTAACTCAGAAATTGCTAGTAAATTTCAAAAAAAAATTCAAAGAAACGGCAAGTAACACATTGAATGAAACAAAGTTTTGAAGTAGAAAGACTAAAATAGTATTTTCTTGTAAAACATACTCCAATAATCTGTTTTAATTGCTGTTTGTTTATTTATTTATTTATTTATTTATTTTGCGGAGTACTGTAGTTTCATCCTTTTGAACTACCTTAAAGCTAACTTTAAATGTTCCTACGAGCCAAAAATAAAAATAAAAATCATAAATGCTTAAAAGAATGTGAGTGTGACATGAAAAAATGTGTGTTTTTTTAACAGGACATGTTATAAACAATAAATCTGGTATCAAATATGATACACTACTGCTACTACTAATGTGTTGGATTGACGGCTCTATGAGAGAAGCTTGTAAACTGTTTGAGACGTGTGTAATGATTGAGCTGTTGTTGGTCAGATATAAGGAGGTGATGGAGGTCTGTCAGCTTCAGCCCGACATCGACACACTTCCACAGGGAGATCAGACGATGATTGGAGAGAGGGTACGTCTGACACACACTAATCCAAACACATATTCTGCTCTTATTCTGCTTATATCTGTCTGAACTAGTGGTGGAACGGATCACACAATTCACGGTTCGGATCATTTACGCTTTTTGAGCCATGGATCGGATCATTTTTCGAATCAGCAATAAAAAAAAAAAATATATATATATATATATAGTTTTAAATATTGTTTCATCTTTGTTAAAGCTGTATTTTGTTGTTTTATTAACATTAATGACACAGACAATAGTTGGAATATTAGGCTGCTGTCACTTTAAGACTGAATAAACTGACAAACACTCTTACTCTTTCTCTCTCTCTCTCTCTCTCTCTCTCTCTCTCACTCTTTCTCTCTATCTCTATCTATCTTCATCTCTCCATCTCTCTCTCTCTCTCTCTCTCTCTCTCTCTTTCTCTCTCTCTCTATCTATCTTCATCTCTCTCTCTCTCTCTCTGCGCACAGATAACATGCGAGTATAAACTTTCACTCTATGATGGTTAAATTTAGCAGTTAATCCACGATCATGCGTGCCGAACCGTGACCTGATCCGTACGGATCACGGATCAACTGTGACCCGTTCCACCCCTAGTCTGAACTGGTGTTGATGTCCCGGGTCCAGGGCATCATCCTCTCCGGAGGCCAGCGTCAGCGGATCAGCGTGGCTCGAGCTCTGTACCAGCAGACCAATGTGGTTTTCCTGGTGAGTTCAGAGAAACGTTACGTTCGGCACACTTTCTGAAGCCGCATTCAGTAAAATGAGCCCCATTACCTTCACTTTCAGGACGACCCGTTCTCAGCTCTGGACATTCACCTCAGCGATCATCTCATGAATGAAGGGATTCTCAAGTTCCTCCGACAGGAAAAGAGGACCGTTGTCTTGGTCACTCACAAACTGCAGTATTTACCTCATGCAGACTGGGTAGGGAGCTTTTTTATTTTATATGTACAATGTGTTGAATTACATGATTGACTAATTAACATTATGGCCGCCTATGACGTTTGCAGTCATTCCATAAATCGGCCTGAATGGGTCAAACTGTGGAATATAAGCAGAGAAATTACTTGTCATAATATAATTTATGCATTTTCAGAGCAATTAAAAAAGCATCCGAAGCATACATATTATCTGTGGAATGCCAAAGCTGACATAATAATAAATAAATAAATACATAAATAAATATATGAAGAAATGTAAAAAAAAAATAATAATTATAAATAAATTCATAAATAAATATACAAAGAAATGAAATACATATATACATAAATAAATATGAAAATAAATGAAAGGGGAAATAAATAAATGCATAAATAATTAAATGAAAAAAAGTGGAAAACTACAATTATAGCCTACTGTACATAAAAAAGGAAATAAAAGTATAAATAGGCCTACTCATTTATTTATTTACATTTCTTTGTATATTTATGTTTTTTTTTTTTTACATTTCTTCGTATATTTATGTATTTATTTATTTATTTATTTTTTACATTTCTTCGTATATTTATGTATTTATTGATTTATTTATTGATTTATTTTTTACATTTCTTCGTATATTTATTGATTTATTTTTTACATTTCTTCATATATTTATGTATTTGTTTATGTGTTTTTATTACATTTCTTCGTATATTTATGTATTTATTTGTTTATTTATTTATTTATTTTTTTACATTTCTTCGTATATTTATGTATTTATTTCTGTTTTTTTTTTTTTTTTTTTTTTTTTTACATTTCTTCGTATATTTATGTTTTTATTTATGTTTTTTTTTTTTTTTTTTTTTTTTTTACATTTCTTCTATATTTAGGTATTTATTTATTTATTTATTTATTTATTTATTATTATGTCAGCTTTGGCATTCCATAATGATCAGTATATGTGTTAACTTGACTTGTGTTGATCTGTGTTGGCCAGTTTTGTAAAGTGCTTTGATTGCATTGATGGCACAGATCATCGCGATGCGGGACGGGACGGTCCAGACGCAGGGAACCCTGAAGGACATCCAGTGTGCCGAACCCGAGCTGTTCGAGCAGTGGAGAACCCTGATGAACAGACAGAACAAAGTAAATAAATAAATAAAAAAAACGTCTTTGATATGATGTGCTTCTAAAATAAATTTAATGATAATAATATTGATGTATGTATATAATTTATAATATTAAAAAATATGAAGTTATTAATCACAAATAGCTCTCACTTTAGAATAGGAATACCGGGAAATGACATTACTTAAGTGCTTTAAACCAACCTTTATTAGACATGAATTAATTCATATTCAGTGTTCCTTAAAATGTTTGCAAAAAAAATGACAACACTTTGTTAATTACAGTGACAATAAATGAAGAACTCACTGTTTGTATATAGTCAATTATTAACTACAGTTTGTAAACTATTAATTAACTTTAAACTAGTAGGAGTGCAAATGATTTATAAGTGCTTTGTTGCTGTATACCTATTGTAAAGTGTTACCAATGAGGTAAATTAATATTTTAATTTTTTATTAATGAATGTATTTATAAAAATAATTATTTGATATGATCTTTGATATTCAAAAATAAATGCATCAATACTTTATAATATTTTTTTAAGTAAATGCAGTAATTAATGTATTTATTTTTTAAATGCTTCTGTGATATGAAGTTCATGTAAATAAATAAAATAAAATAAATATTTATTTTACTTTGTATTATTTTTTTTATTTATTCATTAAATATTAAATTCTTCTTTGATATGATGTTCTTCTAAAATAAAATAAAATAATATTTGTATTTTTTAATTAATTAATGTATTTTAGAAAAATAATTATTTGATATGATGTTCTTCTAAAAATAAATTGTCAGTACTTGTAATTTATTTATTAAATACAGTAAATTTGTGTATTTAATAAATGTATTAATTTAATTATAAAATGTTTCTTTGATATGATGTTAATTTAAAATGAAATAAAAAAATAAATGCAGATTTCTTTTATTAATGTATATATAACATTTTTGATATGATGTTCTTCTAAAATAATGTTTTTTTTATTTATGCATTTAAAAAAATCCTTGATATTATCTTTGAAAATGTATTTTTAGTTTTTAATTAATTAATTGATCCATAAAAAATGCTTCTTTAATATTATGTTCTTCTAAAAATCAAATAAATACATAGAATTTTTTGTAAAGCTATTTTATTTATTTAATACATTAAATTAAGTTATGTATGTATATATATGAAATGCCTCTTTGATGTGATGTTCTTCTAAGCTAACTAAATAAATCAATGCATGTATTTGATTTCTTCATGTCCTGTGTTGGACTGTATTTGACTAACTCAGGAGAACAGCACAGAACTGAAGAGGAAGAGCTTCAGACGGGCCATGTACTCCAGAGACACTCTGGCCACGGAGGACGAGGACGAAGGTAAAGCATGAAACTCATGAGAAACTCATGCGTGAAACTCGCCGTCAACAAGATGTGCTGAGCCTCTGTTATTATCAAAAATCAGGGAAGATTGAGAAAAACTGTATTATTAATGTGTTTTTAGGTGCAAGAATTTGTATGCTCTAAAACAATGGTAACACTTTACAATAAGGTTCATTAGTTAACATTATTTAATGTATTAACTAGCATGAACTAACCATTAACAACACATTTGTACCTGTATTTGTTAATCTTTGTTAATGTTAGTTAATGAAAATAAAGCTGTTCATGTTAGTTCACAGTGCATTAACTAATGTTAAAGGGGGGGTGAAACACTCATTTTCACTCAATCTCATGTTAATCTTGAGTACCTATAGAGTAGTACTGCATCCTTCAAATCTCCAAAAAGTCTTTAGTTTTATTATATTTATAAAAGAAAGATAGGCTGTACCGAGTCTTTCCGGAAAAAAACGAGCGGCTGGAGGCGTGCCTTGTTAGCGGAGCTAAAGCTGTGCTAATGCGCGGATAACTAACAACACTCAGACATTTGAAGCAGAAAAGCAGTTTTACTCACCGCCTGCGGTTCCAACGCACGACCGTGAACCTTTATCGTTGGGATAATCCTTAAGCATTAGACGATCTGCAAATCCGGCGTCGAACTGGGCTTTGTTTATAAAACAATCATCGTCGAAATGCAGGGAACAAACAGTCTTGCACAACTCCGTTGATGCTCTGGAAAAACAAACTCCATCCACTGGTCCCTTAACGCTGGGTTCTTTGGGAATCTGTGCAGGGTTGTCTTGCCCTGGCAACCAAAAACCCACTTCTTTGGTGACACTGACTTCCCTAAAGCTGAGCATAGTGCTTTGATGGGCGCACTGCTTTCGCTCTCTCGCTCTGGTCTACGGGTGCGCGCGCGCCCGCGTCCTTCCGGGAGTGCCCTTAGGACCCATATAAGGAAATTCCGCCCCATCTGACATCACACAGACCCATACTCGAAAAAAACTTTCCGAAACTTGTGACAAACCGGAAGGAGCATTTTTGGCACAGAAATACTCCTTCAAACGTACAATTTAATTTTTGAAACTTTGTCCATGTTTAGCATGGGAATCCAACTCTTTAACAGTGTAAAAAACTCAGTATGCATGAAATAGCATTTCACCCCCCCTTTAAGATTTTAATAAAGCATTAGTACATTTTGAAATTAACATGAAAAAATATTAATAAAAGCTGTATGCATTATTAGTTAATGCTAACTAATGAACCTTATTGTAAAGTGTTAACAAAACACTTGCTCATCATCTGACAGGTCATTATCAGATCATTATCATTATCCGGTTACACCCATACACAAAAGAAATATATTTGAAATATATTTTCAAAATATATTTTTGGAATATATGCAAATATTTGAAATTGGCCCAATAAATATATTTTAGTTAAATATATGTAAATATATTCATTTGAAATTTAAAAAGTTAACATTTTCACAAACAAACAACACATTTTCAGTTTATTTTTTAGATAGACCACTTCAGCCGTGGATGTGGGCATGGGAGAGCAGTGCGCTACCACTTCCCCGCCCACATTTTTCCTACTGGTCGGGGATCGAACCGGCAACCCTTCGGTTACAAGCCCGAAGCCCGAAGCCCTAACCAGTAGGCCACGGCTGCCCCTTTACTGACTTTATTGGCCTAAAATGACAATTTTATGTAGGAAATAACAGTTATTTAATAGTGTGTGTATGCAGTGTTAGACACTGAGTTCTATCTATTGTTTAAGTGCACTTCACTGTTGGAGTGTCGCTGTTATACTTGCATCATAAATATTGTGCATATTTTCAATATTTAAATGACTTCAGGAAAGATGTCAATGAAACAACAATAAATCTAATAATTGCACTTAGTGTTAGGTACATGCCACCTAATATGGCCTAATAGTCCTAGGAAAGCAACTATCTGTCATTTGACATTGCAGTCATTTAAATGTAAGTACAGTATTTCTTATAGCTGTGTGTCATAATACAGTAGTGAAATACGGTAGCCTACTGTTGTGGCTATCAAAATACATTTTCGACCCTTCTTTAGCAAGCTAAACATTTTATGACCATATATTTTGTCATATATTTTACATTACATGTTATAAATGTAAATATATTTCACACTTAACATCATATATTTTTGTTATATTTCAGAATATATTTCAAAATGATAAATATAAGTGAACAACAATGCAAATATATTTCAATGTATTTGGAATATATGCCACATATATTTTTGACACAATATTTTTTTTTTCTGTATGGGCATAACCAACAGTTTTCTGAAATGCCAGCTCGTGTGCAGCATTGCATCTGTCGTTGTGTGATCAGTGTGTTTGTCTTCAGTTCTGCAGTGTGACTCTGATGTGTGTGTGTGTTGGACTCGTGGGATTGACCCAGCGGCTGATGTCTCTGTTAGTGAACTGAAAGGTCTGAAAGACTCAATGGCATGTGAATGCTTTGAGCGGATGAATAGCATGATGTTAAAAACACCAGTGTTCACCAGTGAATCCACTATAATGCAACAAGCTCGAGTTATGTAATGCATCGACAACAATACAATACACAAAGCGTTACTGCGCTCCTGTGAGCTTTAATAATAAAATGAGGTGTTCAGTATGTAGGTGGAAAGTATTTTAAAGTGCTTTATATCCACGGGAAACCCAAGGATACGCTTCTGTTATGGCATTGGTGATGCTCATTATATCCCGTCCTGCATTATCTCCACGGTCATGATGACATTCACAATCCTGTGCGAGTCTGAGGCTTGAAATGCATGAAGTGTTTGAGAAATAGATGCACTTCTCCCTCTTCCTCGTCACGCATGAGTTCATTCCTGCTGTCGTTCTGCATGTTTATTCAATCATCCTTCTGAGAGAATGACTGTTTAAATTAAATCATTGCTTCCAGATCAGCCTGTGACGGTTTATCTCTGATCATTGCTTATCACAAACGTTTGCTTTTAAAGGAGAAGTGAGTTATTTCTGTGCCACTAGTGTCTAAATGTTACTAAATACATTTTATTTAAATAATTTTTATATTTAATTTTATGTTTTTATTTTATTTTTACAGTTTTTTAAAATAGTTTTAGTTAATGACAAATAACATGACATATACTATATATATATATATATATATATATATATATATATTAGTGCTGGGCAACGATTAATCGCATCCAAAATAAAAGTTTGTGTTTACAAACATTACACAATGTGTGTGTATTGTGTATACTTATTTTGTATGCATGTATATATTTAATAAAAATGTGTTATTTATATATAAAATATTTAGATATACAGTATATACATGCAAATATTTCTTAAAATATATACATGCATATGTGTGTATTTATATATACAAAATAATTATATACAGTGCATTAATCATTGCCCAGCACTTATATACATATATACACTATTTGGACAGAATGCAATTCCGAAATTATACATTTCACTTTCATATAATTCGTTCCGGCTGATCTGAGAGTGATCTGTGGCTGAACTCTGCTTAACCTCGGTCAGAATGAAATTGAATGACGTTGTGTTGTGTGTGTGTGTGTGTGTGTGTGTGTGTGTGTGTTTGCAGACAGCTCAGCCAGCACAGATGAGGAGAGCCTCAGGGCGGAGCTGCGTCACAGGACCCACCTCCCCTGGAGCTCGTTGTTCTCGTACCTGAGATCCGCAGGCCTGGTCCTGCTCGCTCTGCTCGTGTTCTCTCAGCTCTGCAAACACACACTCATGGTGGCCATCGACTTCTGGCTCGCTCACTGGACCACACACGTCATCTCAGCGCAGATCGAGACCAGTGAGAGGAACTGCACTTTCACTGGGGTGAGAGAAATGAGACATACACACACACACACACACACACACACACACACACACACAAACACGTAATCGCAGCTCTGATCGAGACCAGTGAGAGGAACTGCACCTTCACTGGGGTGAGAGAACTGGGACACACACACACACACACACACACACACAGACACACAGACACACACACACACACACACACGTAATCGCAGCACAGATCAAGACCAGTGAGAGGAACTGCACCTTCACTGGGGTGAGAGAACTGAGACACACACACACACACACACTAACCCGACCCCTAAACCTACCCATCACACAAAACTTTATGCGTTTTTACATTTAAAAAAAAACTTTAATTACATTATTTGTATACCAGATTTACAAATAAGGACGTCCCTAAAGGAGGTTTTTGTCTGGTTTTAGTCACTTCTGGGTACAGATTTGTCCCCAAAATATAGTTAAGTTACACACACACACACACACACACACTGCAGTAACATCAGGCTCTGTAGTCTCGAGGGTCTGACCGCAGATGTTTGTGTCTCGCTCGAGTCCCAGTAGACTGTGTGTTCACAACTTTTCTCTGGTAAAAGTGTTTCACATTTTCATAGAATTTTCATAATAGGTAATTCCCGTTCAAAGGTTGGGTCTGTAAGATTTTTGTTTTTGAAATAAATCAAGGGTGAGTTCACACACAGTTCAGGTTTGGTTGGATTGTTTACTATAAGTAACGTCTCGGTTACATCAGTGAAAGCCTATCACCTTCGAGTTCTTACAAAACGAGATAATGGCAAGGGAAGAATAGCACTGTCGTGAGAATAGCACGGACGAAGGGCTAGGCTTAACGCAGGAATACCAAGGTACACTGGGTGGCATATCCCAGGTGGAATATGTAACACAGCGCCTACCCGTAGGGAGGACTTAGAATACACATATGACCTGAGAGCAGGATGCATATGGAAGCTCAGAGGTATCCAGCCCGCAGGGTGGAATGTTTCAACCTTGAGATGGCAAGAGGGGACTTGCCAAAGGGAAAACACGTGCTTTGAGGAGACTTACCGTGGAAAATACACATGTGGGGGTTGCCCAATGGGGGAACCATGCTCATGGAGGCACCTAGCCAATCACGAGGGCTGACCAAACGGTTGATGCCTCTGGTGACGGCATCAACAGTGCAGGAGGAACTCAGGGTCTAAGAAGAACTCATCTGAGTTTAATAGCGCATGTATCCAGTCCGTGGAGTGGAATGGCACAGCAAGCGATGACACCGAGCAGGTCCTGCTTACCGGCTAGTGGAAGCGAGTACATGAGAGGACGCTGGCTCTACGTGGAGATTATAGAATCTCGCGAAAGTGTTGGGTGTCGCCCAGCCTGTAGCTCTACACATGTCTGTTAGCGCGGCGCCATGCGCTAAAGCCCAGGAGGAAGCTACACTCCTGGTGGAGTGAGCCCTCACCCCAAGGGGGCATGGTTGACTTTGCAATTGCAAGACAATGGCGTCCGCTATCCAGTGAGACAACCTTTGTTTGGAGAGAGCCTTTCCCTTCAGCTTCCCACCATAACAGATAAAGAGCTGGTCTGAGGTCCTGAAACACTGCGTTCTGTCTACGTAAGCATGGAGGGTGCGTGCTGGACAGAGCAGTGCAAAGGCAGCACTTGCAGGTTCACCAGCTGGTCCCTGAAAGGAGTGGTGGGAACCTTGGGCACGTATCCAGACCGGGGTCTCAAGATCACGTGAGAGTTAGCTGGCCCGAATTCCAGGAACGCTTCGTCAACTGAAAATGCCTGCAGGTCCCCTACCCTCTTGATGGAGGCCAAAGCGACCAAGAGCATTGTCTTCATAGACAGGAACTTAAGCTCCACTGATCACAATGGCTCAAAGGGAGCTCTTTGCAGGGCTGATAAGACCACTGCGAGGTCCCAAGAGGGTATAAGAGGAGAGCGAGGAGGATTTAGTCTCCTCGCCAGCCTCAGGAATCTGACGACCAGGTCATGCTGTCCCACCGTTTTCGACTCCACAAGGTTGTGGTGCGCAGAGATGGCAGCCACGTAAACCTTCAGGGTGGATAACCAGGTGACGAAGAGATTCCACTTCAACGCATAGACGTGTCTCGTAGACAGGGCCCTAGCGGAAGTGATGGTAGCCACCACCTTAGGTGGTAGGGTACTCAAACCTGCCGCGTCCCATTCAGGACCCACACATGCAAGTTGCATAGATCGGGACGTGGGTGCCAGAGGGTACCCCGTCTCTGAGAAAGGAGGTCTTTCCTCAGAGGAATTGGCCAGGGAGGGGCTGTCGCGAGGAGCACCAGTTCAGAGAACCAAGTCCGGTTGGGCCAATGAGGCGCAACCAAAAGGACCTGCTCCTTGTCCTCCCTGATCTTGCACAGGACCTGTGCAAGAAGGCTCCTCACTGGGGGAAACGCATACTTGCGGAGGCCCCGCGGCCAGCTGTGTGCTAGTGCATCCGTGCCGAGGGTCTCCTCAGTCAGGGAATAAAACAAGCGGTAATGGGAAGAGTCTAGACAGATCTACCTGTGCGTCGCCGAACTGTTCCCAAATCAGCTGAACCGTCTGGGGATGGAGTCTCCATTCCCCAGGAAGTGACTGAAACCGTGAGAGCTCGTCGGGTGCACGGTCCATCTCTCCCGGGATGTGAATGGCCCGAAGCGACCTCAGATGCTTCTGACTCCATAGGAGGAGATGGCGGGCGAGTTGCGACATATGGCGGGAACGTAGACCACCTTGTCGGTTGATGTATGCTACTGTCGCCGTGTTGTCTGAACGGACTAGTACGTGTTGGTCCTTGAGCAACGCCCGGAAGCGGTGCAGAGCCAAGCGTACTGCCAGCAACTCGAGGCAATTGACATGCCAAAGGTGCTGGGGTCCTGTCCAGGAGCCGTGGTGGAGGTATCTGTTGATACAACAACATGCCTGGAAACTCGTTCTAAGGGCACTCCGGCCCGAAGAAAGGAGAGGTTCGACCACAGGGTGAAGGTCTGACGGCAGGCCGAGTAACTGGTACCCGGAGCGTGTCCTGTTGCCATGCCCATCTCGGGACTCGATTGCGAAGTCAGTGCCGAAGCGGTCTCATATGAAGCAGTCCGAGCGGAGCGGCTACCGCTGCGGACGCCATATGCCCCAGGAGCCTCTGAAATAATTTCAGTGGAACCGCATTCTTGCCCTTGAATTGACTCAGAAAATTCAGCAGTGACTGTGCTTCTGTTCATTACATGCCCACCAATAGAGAGGATTCCCTATGGTGGGAATGTCAGGCATCTGAAAAAAATCCTGACTCTCATCTTCACTGGTAGTTGGCTGCTTTGTCGTAGGATTTCGGCTTTTGTAGTTACATCCAAAGAGCTCCTCGAGATCAGCCTCGAGTCTTGGTTTTTTATGCTCACTGGGCAACGCATTGGTTGTCCCACTGCAGCCCGCGGCAACCTCCTGTTCACCTGTTGGGATAGTGAAATATGCATCAAGAAGTGGTTTATAAAATAAATAAATTAACAAAATACCATTTACTATGGATTATTAGCTCACCTGAAGTTTCTGAATGCTTTGTCTTGCTGTCGTGCAATAATTCGGTGAGATGAGCTTTGACATCCTCTCTGGCTTTCTCTGGTAGAAACAGCAAACGCTTAAACCGTGGATACAACATGCATGCACTAATAGGTAGAGATTTGGCTACGGTTTCAGAGTCCAGTTTAAACCGCATAACCAGCTGTTTCTGAACTGTCTCTTTGAATGCCTGAGTGGCTGTGAGATCACCCACGCTGGGCCGCAGAGTGTTTTCTGTCAGATTGATAAGCACTGGATATAGAAAGGACAGGCCGACGTGCAGCTCTCCACACATGATTGTTGTCGCCTTAGCTAGCGGACTCAGTATGGGAAGCAGCTGTTCAATCAGATCCCAGCAAGATGACTTTATTGCCAGAGTTTTTCGATACTGGACATTACTTACCGCTTCGTCAGCGAGTGCAGCTGTCGAATGTGGAATTCCATCTAGTAGCACAATCACTTTGGAGTTTTCTCCCTCTGATGGATAGCTGCTCCTGACGTGCTTTCAATGCGCGGGTCGCCACTGAAGAGTGACGGAAGTGACTGACGACACGCCTGGCAGCGTCAATGGCCTTCGAAACCACAGGTAAATCCAAACCTGCCTTAACTGCAAGCTGTAACGTGTGTCCGCTGCAACCAATGTGGTGGGGCAAGGCCTCACAGATTTCCATGGCCAAGTTCATATTGTTTGCGTTGTCATGCGTATCTCCCACTCATTAATGGTTTCTGTGAGCTTCTGTGCAATGTTGACAGCAGTGTGTCTCCCTGGCATGATAGTGGTGCCTAACACCCTTGATTTCATCTCCCATAGTTCATTGATGTAGTGAGCCGTTATTGTTATATATGGATCCATGGTGCAAGAAGTCCAGAGATCAGTAGTGAGGGAGACGTAAATGCAATGACGCAATGTCCGCTTTTAGAGAGTCGTATTTGTGGCCAATATCTTTCCAGAGTGTAGCATTCGATGAAACGGTGTAACTGGGTTCAAAGAAGTTCCCCTGAATCCCTCTCCTGAAACTGCAGAGAGTGGTCTTATATCCTTCACTATAAAATCCACGAGTAAATCTGTTATTACCTGTCTTCTCCTCTCTGTAATCTGGCGTTTACAGAATTCACCAATGCTTGTTTGCTTCGTGGTGTGCGTCTCACTAACATTTGCCTTCGTTGCTGGATGTTTCAGTAGTAGGTGGTTGTGCTTAGCTGTCGTACTGCTGTTGTATTTTAAAGTAGTCTTACAGAGTTGGCAAATTACGATACTTTTGTCATTCTTGATGAAATACTTCCACACATCTGACGGCCACCATTTTAAATTAATTTATGGTTAATGCACGCTCGAGTAGTCGATTGTTTCCGACAGCGCCGACTAGTGGTTGAAATAGTCGATCTCTCGACTACTCGACTAGTCTATGCAAGCCCTAGTGAACACACACTTATACTTTTATTCAGAAAGGACACATTAAATCAAAAGTGACAAAGACATAATGTTACAAAAGATTTTGATTTCTAATAAATGCCATTTTTTTTTACTTTCTGTTCATGAAATAATTCTGGAACATAAAATAAATATTAATGTTTGCACAAAAATATGAAGCTGTTTTCAACACTGATAATAATCATAAATGTTTCTTGAGCATCAAATCATCATATTAGAATGATTTGAGTAATGATGCTGAAAATTCAGCTTTGATCACAGGAATAAATTACACTTTACTATATATTCACATAGAAAACTATGGAAGCTTGTTTCAGCCACAGAATAAAACATTTTAAAAGATAATTGTAACTTTTCATCTCACAATTGTGAGTTTATATCTCACAATTCGGACATGTTTTCTCAGAATTGTGATATAAACTCGCAATTGTGAGTTATAAAGTCCAATTCTAAGGAAAAAGATTGACTTTCCGCCACTTAACTAACGTTAACATTAAATTAACGTAATTGCGATTTTTTCCTTCTTCTCAGAATTGCATGTTTCTATCTCATAATTATGACTTTAAAACACACAATTGGGATATAAAGTTAGAATTGCGATATAAAAAGGTTGCAATTAACGTTTTATTTTTTTATTCTGTGGCAGAAACCAGCTTCCATAGAAAACAGCTTAAAATGCAATAATATTTTACAATTTGCACTGTATTTTTGATCAAATACAGTAAATGCAGCCTTGGTAAGCAGAAGAGACTTCTTTCAAACATACTAAGAATTCGTTCCATCCTCAAACTTTTGAGCGTCTTTAGTTATTAGTAAAATACTGCTTTAATAATAATAATAATAATAATACATTTTATTTGTTGTCGCCTTTCAAGACACCCAAGGACACCTTACAGAACCAAAAACAAACAAAACATTAATGCAAGCTCAACAATAATATCAATAGTAAAATTAAAATAATAAGTACAATCAAGATGTTAAAACTTTAAGAATGATTGTGTGTTTTGAGTTAATCATGTTTCCCATCTTCCGTTCAGGACTGTGTGTTCCAGCACTCGCTGTACCTGCAGGTGTTCAGTGTGTTGTGTGTTCTGGGGATCGTCCTGTGTCTCGTCACGTCTCTGGCGGTCGAGTGGATGGGTTTACGAGTGTCCAGAGAGCTTCACTGCAGCCTCCTCCGCATCATCGTGCTCGCGCCCATGAGGTGTGTGTGTGTGTGTGAGTGTTCAGGGCTGCCATCACAGCTCATGCTGACTGAAACCACATGCATGCTGTTCTGTGTTTCTCCTCAGGCTGTTCGAGACAACGCCACTGGGGAACATCCTGAACCGATTCTCCACTGACACCAACACAATCGATCAGGTACAGCAGGGTTTCCCTCAGCTGCTCTTCTGACAGTTTTGAACGAAAAATTTTATATTTGTTTTTTTATTTTTTATTTTATTTATTGGTACGAAACTTGGTAACGGTTTTGGCACTTGCTGAGTGAACATACACACACACAAATAATAAAATCATGGACATGATTCGAACTGGTTAAATGGTCCTGAAATAAATCGTCTTGTGCTCCTCGCGGTCAAAAATGAGCGCATTGGAAATGAATGTGAGACGAATTTCCTCTAGTGGAAGCGTTTGGTACTGCAGCCACACACACTCTCACTGAAAGATCTTTTTTTTTTAGATATCAGGCTCAAATTTGAACACAATTTGTTTAGATTTATGGCTTTGATTTTTTTTACCGTTTTAGAGTAAAACGTGTTTTTGAAAAAAGATATTTCATATAAAAGTTGAAAATAGTATTTTTGCACATTTTTCATAACAATAATTTACAATAAACAACTTTTTCAAGCGATAATCTGCCAAGGTCTATGCTCAAAAAGTGAATAAATTTATTATAAAAACAGCGTAAATATAATGTAGTACCATAAAATCCCCTAAAATACAAAATATTAAATAAAAAACATTATTGAACTAAAATATAGTACATAAAATAAAACAATTGGGTCATTTTTGCGCGACACGCACAGAGCACAGAGGGTTAGAGAGACACATGACGTGTTCTGCACGTCTGATCTGAGATTTGGTGTGTGGTGTGATTATTCCAGCATATTCCGGTCACGATGGAGTGTTTGATTCGCTCGACTCTGCTGTGTGTGTCGGCGGTGGGCGTCATCTCGTACGTCACGCCGGTGTTCCTCATCGCTCTGCTGCCGCTGGCCGTCGCCTGCTATTTCATACAGAAGTATTTCAGAGTCGCTTCCAGGTTAGAACTTACACAACACACACGAGAGGAACAACGCCTGGGGTTTATTTACCAGCTCTGGCAGAACTCTGTCGGGTTAACTAGTGTGATATAGTGCCATTGGAGTTTTCATATTATATTTCCTATTATTTCCAAAAAAAAATTAAACTCTTTAATGATACAAAATCATATTTAATTTTTAGAATTTATTACATTTTATTTTTTATATATTTTATATTTAATGTTGTTTTTTGTATTATATTTCCTATTATTTCTCAAAATTTAAAAATGTTCAAGCCATACATTTTTATAATTTAATTTGTAATGTTTTTATTTTTAATTTACCATTGTTTTCTTAGTATTATATTTCTCATTATTTCCCCTAAATTTTAAAATGTTTAAATGAAACAAAATGTACATATTTATTCTTTATAATGTATTGCATTTGTATTTTTCTGGCTATATCTATATTTTATATATATATATATATATATATATATATATATATATATATATGATGTTGTTTTTGTATTATGTTTCCTATTATTTCCCAAAATGTAAAAAAGCTTTAATGCACAAAATTGTAATCTAGTCTATTTCAGTAATTGGTGTGTGTGTGTGTGTGTGTGTGTGTGTGTGTGTGTGTGTGTGTGTGTGTGTGTGTGTGTGTGTGTGTGTGTGTGTGTGTGTGTGTGTGGACATGTTTTTCTACACCGGTGGGGACTTAAACCTGAATGCACACAGACTCATGGGGACTCGTGTCACCGTGGGGACCTAAATCGAGGTCCCCATGGGTACAAAAGCTTATAAATCATACAGAATTAGTTTTTTTGAAAATGTAAAAATGCAGAATGTCTCCTGTGATGGGTAGGTTTAGGGGTAGGGTTAGTGTAAGGGGATAGAACATACAGTTTGTACAGTATAAAAACCATTACGTCTATGGAGAGTCCTCACAAAGATAGTGCACCAGACATGTGTGTGTGTGTGTGTGTGTGTGTGTGTGTGTGTGTGTGTGTGTGTGTGTGTGTGTGTGGACATGTTTTTCTACACCGGTGGGGACTTAAACCTGAATGCACACAGACTCATGGGGACTCGTGTCACCGTGGGGACCTAAATCGAGGTCCCCATGGGTACAAAAGCTTATAAATCACACAGAATTAGTTTTTTTGAAAATGTAAAAATGCAGAATGTTTCCTGTGATGGGCAGGTTTAGGGATAGGGGCAGTGTAAGGGGATAGAATATACAGTTTGTACAGTATAAAAACCATTACGTCTATGGAGAGTCCCCACAAAGATGTGTGTCAAGTCAAGTCAAGTCAAGTCAAGTCAAGTTTATTTATATAGCGCTTTTCACAACATAGGTTGTATCAAAGCAGCTTCACAGTATTAAATTAAAACAATACATCAATGTTTGTTTCTAGTGGAACGTCCACGTTTGGTAATGCTGATCAATAGTATCGTTGATTGATTAATTAAATTAAATATCCCCAACTGAGCAACTGTGTGTGTGTGTTAGAGACTTGCAGCAGTTGGAGGACAGCACTGAGATGCCGCTTCTGTCCCATTTCTCTCAGACCGTAGAGGGGCTCACAACCATCAGAGCGTTCAGGTACCACACACACACACACACACACACACACACACACACACACACACACACACACACACACACACACACACACACACACACACACACACACACACCTGTGCTGATATGAACTGGACGGTGTTTTGTCTCAGGCATGAGCAGAAGTTTAAGAAGAAGCTGCTGGAACACACAGATGCTAATAACATCTCCTCGCTCTTCCTGACGGCAGCCAATCGCTGGCTGGAGGTTCGCATGGTAATCACACATCTGCATATATTTAAATTACACATATTCATGTACAGTAGTCCACATTTGAAGTGGATCAAAACCTTTCATCAAAGTTATACATGAATTTTGAGCAATACCCGTTCTGATGAACTTTTTTGATCCACTTCAAATGTTGACTACTACATATATACCACATATATATTTGCTTATTATTAATTTCAGCATGTAATAAATGCATTTGACAATATTAATTTAGCAGTTGTATAATGCATGTTGTCCCAGGGAAACGGGTCATGAGTTGTGTGTGTGCAGGAATACGTCGGGGCGTTTGTGGTTCTGATCGCTTCTGTCGCCTCTATAACCAGTGCGTTATACAGCCAGCTCTCAGCGGGACTGGTGGGACTGGGACTGACCTATGCATTAATGGTAAACTGGAGAACTCAAGCCTCCACACAACCGTCACCAGTGTGAGTCCAGGTGTCTAACAGTGTGTGTGTGTGTGTGTGTGTGTGTGTGTGTGTGTGTGTGTGTGTGTGTGTGTGTGTGTTGCTGAAGGTGTCGAACTACCTGAACTGGATTGTGCGTAATCTGGCTGATATGGAGGTTCAGTTGGGGTGTGTGAAGAGAGTCAGCGCTCTGATACACACTGATGCGGAGAACTACGACGGACTCATGAGTGAGTGAACACCACTGACTAAACACACTATAACTAACAACTGATAGCAACATTGTTTTGTTTTTAAATTAATAATAATAAAAAAAAAAGAATATCTGAATCAAATATTATTTTTCAAATCATAATCAGAGTAAGTATAAAGGTATATAAAATATATATAAATAAATTATTAATTTCATGGTGAATTGTAGTGAATATATATATATATATATATATATATATATATATATATATATATATATATATATATATATATATATATATATAAATAGCTGAACCAACCAGTAGTTCATATTCATTCAGAAAAAAGTAATAATAAATAATAATAATTTTTTTGAGAACTTATGAAGAATTTATTTAGTATTAATTACAAAAATAAAATATCTTTTTAAATATATCTGAATGAAAATAAATAAAGATATAGGTTTATAGTTTATGTTTATACAATCAAATATATCAAATAAAATGAATATTTTTTTGGGAACATTAAAAATAATACAAAAATTTGTATATGAATTTAATATGAATTACAAATCATTACAAAGTAAGTTTCAGATTTTGAAGTATATCTGAATTTAATAATAATAATAATAATAATTATAAATCATAATCAAATTACAGTATTGGTATTTGATCTAGTGTAAATCCATATAATAATATGAATCAAACATTAATTTATATAATTATTAGCATTCTTAACTATTTGAATATACAATATGTATATGCTTCACGGAAGATGAGTGTAATGTTATTAATGCCAGTCCTGGTGTGTGTGGTTCCAGCTCCGGCTCAGGTTCCTGCGGGATGGCCGAAGTACGGAGAGATCCAGATCCAGAACCTGAGCGTTCGCTACGACACCAGCCTGAGACCGGTCCTGAGACACGTCAACGCTCACATCAAACCTGGACAGAAGGTGTCACACACACACACACACACACACACACACACACACACACACACACATACAAACACACACACACACACACACACACACACACACACACACACACACACACACACACACACACTCAGACACACACACACACACACACACACACACACACACACACCAGCCTGAGACCGGTTCTGAGACACGTCAACGCTCACATAAAACCTGGACAGAAGGTGTCACACACACGCACACACACACACACACACACACACACACACACCAGCCTGAGACACGTCAACGCTCACATCAAACCTGGACAGAAGGTGTCACTCACACACACACACACACACACACACACACACACACACACACACACACACACACACACACTCACACTCACACTCACACCAGCCTGAGACCGGTTCTGAGACACGTCAACGCTCACATCAAACCTGGACAGAAGGTGTCACACACACACACACACACACACACACACACACACACACACACACACACACACCAGCCTGAGACTGGTTCTGAGACACGTCAACACTCACATCAAACCTGGACAGAAGGTGTCACCCACCCCCCCACACACACACACACACACACACACACCAGCCTGAGACTGGTTCTGAGACACGTCAACACTCACATCAAACCTGGACAGAAGGTGTCACCCACCCACACACACACACACACACACACACACACACATATTCTTGTACATCTATCTTTATGAGGACATTCATTGACACAATGCAATCTCTAGCCGCTTACCCTAACCTTACCCATCACAACTAAGTGCCTAACCCGAACCCTGACCCTAAACTGACCCTTAACCCTCTGGGGTCTGAGGTGTTTTTGGGTTCCTTGAGATGTTCTGACATGCCCTGACATTTGTGCTTTTTTCAGTTGCTTATAAACATATTAATGGCAAAGGTGCAATTTCACTCTATTTAGCACAAACAGGGCTACCATAATATGTGAGCAACATATATGTACATGTTTGTATTTTTGAGAGAATAATGTTTGTGCATGGTTATTGAAAAAACTAAAAATTAAAGTTTCTGAAATAGGGCCACAAAACGCATACTAAATATGTGTCCACAAGACTTTTGACTAATGGGTGTTGTCGCTTAGAGTTTTTTCTTCAAAATGATCTGAAAATCATCCTGCCTAAACATTCACATAAAACAATACATTGATTTAAACTTTGTAAGACACGTTTTGTTTGGAAAGGCAATATGCGTGTGGGCGTGATTCACACCTGAGAAGACAATGACCCGCATAATGAGCTGCATAATGAGCCGCATAATGAGCTGCATAATGAGCCACATAATGAGCTGCATAATGAGCTATAAAATAATAAAATAATAAAAAAACTATAATAAATAATTTAATGAGAAGGTTTATATTGACCTATTAAGATGTTGCTTACATCTACCTTGTAAATATGTTTTGCTATTTTATTAAACAGTTTTCACATATAAATCAACAACAATTACAATTTTAACAATATTTCAAGTGTAATCTTTCTTTTTAAAAAGTACACATCGATTTTATCATACGTATTTCAAAGTTAAGGATTCATTAGTTTGAATATTGGAACAAACACTATAATAACATCTTATCCAGCTGATGTGGGCGTTCACAGGTTTGCATGGATCGCCTCAGATCATTTGCGTTTGAATAGCGCTCGCTCTCCATGGCCGTGGTTACATTAAAACTTGATGAGCTACAATGAGTTGAGATGAGAATGGCTGACATCTTTCTCTTTTTATACAGATTACATAAACTGAGAATATTTGTTTTTTATATAAATTACTTCATTTAAAAGAAGAGAATTCAAGCTTCATGCCTGTGTGCCTGTATGCCTGTTTAACTGAGTATAACTTATAGTTCATTTTCGGACGCGTTTCAGATTGGACTTCACTGACAGAGAGAAGGCAGAACTCGCATCATGTTTATTTTTCTTTATTTGGCAAAAAGCACAACACTTTGTTTTTATTGTGAGTATACACAAAAATAATAGACACTTAACAGGATCGAATGATGTATGACACTTGAGTATTTTGAGTCTCTTTTGCACTGATAAGAAAAAAAGCGAGCAGATCACGCCGGTGTGATTGCAGACCCCAGGGGGTTAACCTCATTATAACCTTATCCCTAAAACCAAGTCTTGACCCTCAAACAGGCCTTTAAAGGCTCTCAGAAAGTGAGGACCGGCCAAAATGTCCTCACTTTATTCTCTTTGTCCTCACTCCAATGGTCTAAAACTCAAACTGGTCCTCACAAAGATAGTTGTACAAGTACACACACACACACACACACACACACTGAGCGCATGACGACTGCTGGTGTGTTATAGGTGGGGATCTGTGGAAGGACAGGGAGTGGGAAGTCGTCGTTTTCTCTGGCTCTCTTCAGGATGGTGGACTCGTTCGAGGGTAACAGGAGATCCTACATTCATCACACTCTTCATGTTCACCGGCCGGTCTCTCACACACGTGTTTGTTCTCACAGGGCAAATTATCATCGACGGGATTGATATCGCCAAGCTTCCCCTGCAAACGCTCCGATCAAAGTTCTCCATTATCCTGCAGGATCCCATTTTATTCAGTGGAACAATTCGGTGAGGCTTTACACAAGATTCATTCTTTAGAAACTGCATTTCCACCAGGTTGCCTGATCAAACACACACACACACACACACACACACACTATAGTTTGCTGGTCTAGTCTTGAATGCATGCACTTGTTGTCTCTGTTCCTCAGGTTTAATCTGGATCCGGAGAGAAAGGCCACGGATAAAATGCTTTGGGAAGCTCTTGAAATCGCTCAGCTCATGCCAGTGGTTAAAGCTTTACCCGGAGGACTAGGTGAACCACTGAGCTTCATCAGCTTTATCATGTTTTAACAGTGAAATCTGTTCATTAACTGACCAGAGGAGCACAACAACGAGAAGGAAACACTATTGCTCAAAAGTTTGGGAAAAAATCTGATTTTTAATGTTTTTTGGTCTCTTCTGCTCACCAAAGCTGTGTTTATTTGATGAAAAATACAGTAAAATAGTGAAATTTTATTTCAATGTAAATCAGCTGTTTTCTATGTGAATATATAGTAAAGTGTATTTTATTCCTGTGATCAAAGCTGAATTTTCAGCATCAGTACTCCAGTCTTCAGTGTCACATGATCCTTCAGAAATCATTCTTATATGATGATTTGATGTTCAGGAAACATTTATGATTATTATCAGTGATGAAAACAGTTGTGCTGCTTCAGATTTTTGTGAAAAAATAAATACATATTATATTTATAATATAAATTAAATTAGTTCTTTTGAACGTTGTTCATCTAAGAATCCTGCAAAACAAAATGTATCACGGATTCCACAAAAATATGAAGCAGCAATTGAGCACTAATAATAAGTAAGCAAATCATCATATCAGAATGATTTCTGAAGGATCATGTGACACTGGAGACTGGAGTAATGAATCTGAAAATTCACAGGGATATATATTCACATAGAAAACAGGTGTTTTACATTCTAATAATATTTCATTGTTTTTTACTGTTCAAATAAACACAGCCTTGGTGAACAGAAGAGACTTCCTTTAAAAAAAAATAAAAAAATTGTAATTATTCCAAACTTTTGACTGGTACTGTAACTCATCCATCCATTTATTGTGCATTGAATGGTTTTATCTGGTGTTTGATTGACATGTCCCGTCGGCTCCACTGATGCTTTCATTGCATCACAGGCTCATTGGAAAAACTTTTCTGTGGCAACATTTTTTCACAACGCAAAATACACACCAATACTTACATATCACTGCAGTTTCTAACAGAAATGAACCCTAGAGGCAGTAAAACAGCAAACACTTTTAATCGTTTTCACACACAATTATAATTACAGAGGCAGATTATGGATTAATAAAGACTTGCTCTTACGCGGCTCCTTGCACAATTATGTTATGACCTCAAAACACTTTTTACCATTGTGTGTGATTTGTAAATGAATATATTTTGGAGTTTGCATCACTTAACCAGCTCCATATGTTCAGTTTTACTGATGCGTTAAGCTTGCTGGATAGCTCAGCTGGGACAGAACTGTACTTGTGATGCGGAGAGATGGGGGAAGAACCCTGTAAAAGACGAGTCATAATACATGAGAGCTCAAAGTTCAAAAACAAGCTAAAATGACATGGTTTACGATTACATTTTCATGTCACACTTGTTTTTGTTAACACGATCGGGTAGGTTTAGGGTATAGTGTAGGTTTAGGGTATAGTGTAGGTTTAGGGTATAGTGTAGGGTTAGGGTATAGTGTAGGGTTAGGGTATAGTGTAGGTTTAGGGTTAGGGTATAGTGTAGGTTTAGGGTATAGTGTAGGTTTAGGGTATAGTGTAGGTTTAGGGTATAGGGTTAGGGTATAGTGTAGGTTTAGGGTATAGTGTAGGTTTAGGGTATAGTGTAGGGTTAGGGTATAGTTTAGGGTATAGTGTAGGTTTAGGGTATAGTGCAGGTTTAGGGTATAGTGTGGGTTTAGGGTATAGTGTAGGTTTAGGGTATAGTGCAGGTTTAGGGTATAGTGTTGGGTTAGGGTATAGTGTAGGTTTAGGGTATAGTGTAAGGGGATAATGTAGGTTTAGGGTATAGTGTAGGTTTAGGGTATAGTGTTGGGTTAGGGTATAGTGTAGGTTTAGGGTATAGTGTAGGGTTAGGGTATAGTGTAGGTTTAGGGTATAGTGTAAGGGGATAATGTAGGTTTAGGGTATAGTGTAGGTTTAGAGTATAGTGTAGGTTTAGGGTATAGTGTAGTGTAGGGTTAGGGTATAGTGTGGGTTTAGGGTATAGGGTAGGTTTAGGGTATAGGGTAGGTTTAGGGTATAGTGTAGGGTTAGGGTATAGTGTAGGTTTAGGGTATAGTGTAGGTTTAGGGTATAGTGTGGGTTTAGGGTTAGGGTATAGTGTGGGTTTAGGGTATAGTGTAGTGTTAGGGTATAGTGTAAGTTTAGGGTATAGTGTAAGTTTAGGGTATAGTGTAGGTATAGGGTATAGTGTAGGTTTAGGGTATAGTGTAGGTTTAGGGTATAGTGTGGGTTTAGGGTTAGGGTATAGTGTGGGTTTAGGGTATAGGGTAGGTTTAGGGTATAGTGTAGGTTTAGGGTATAGTGTAGGGTTAGGGTATAGTGTGGGTTTAGGGTATAGTGTAGGTATAGGGTATAGTGTAGGGTTAGGGTATAGTGCAGGTTTAGGGTATAGTGCAGGTATAGGGTATAGTGCAGGTTTAGGGTATAGTGTAGGTTTAGGGTATAGTGTAGGTATAGGGTATAGTGTAGGTTTAGGGTATAGTGGTTTAGGGTACAGTGTAGGTTTAGGGTATAATGTAGGTTTAGGGTATAGTATAGTGTAGGTTTAGGGTATAGTGTAGGGTTAGGGTATAGTGTAGGTTTAGGGCCGGGCTATTCAATTGGTGGCCCGCAGGCCAAATGCGGCCCGCCAATCATCTCCATCCGGCCCGACGGCACCAACCTCCCTCCTCCTCTTTTCCTGGTGGTGCGGCTAATTTAGTTTTCGCTAATTTTCGCTGCGATTGACCTGAGAAACGTTTTACGTGCAAATATTTCAGCAGTTATTATATGTGTCCCGAATTTATGTCGACTGAACCAGCGATAGGTTACCAATCATTCGTGAATGAATCATTCTTTTGGTTCGATTATTTCTAAACGCGCTTGCATAACTGTGCGTTCACACCGCCGCCGACGAGAGCGTCAAAGTCAGTAACGGTCTAAAACTATTCGGATTCATTCGGACCGCTCCGTCACAGAATCATCTGAAGCAGTTTCTCGGTCAGTACAGTAACAACAAATAGTTGCGTTTTCACAAACCACAAATCACTTGATGATTTAACTAGTATTAAATCGGATGAAACAGCCTCAACATTCCCAACAAGACTGATGAGGAAAGCAGGAGAAACATTGTGGCATGAACGAAATTAGAAGACTTTAAATCCCCTAATCACCCTTACAAACATTTACCATGAATGTACTGTAGTAGGCTAATTTACCATGGTTGGGCAGAAATGTGCAATATTTATATTGAATACTATGTAGTAATAAATAATTAGGCTATAGCAAATTATATATATATATATATATATATATATATATATATATATATATATACATTTCCAAGTAAATACCATACTTTTCTAGTGTTATTTTAACTTATTTATTGACACTGTTATGTTTCAATAAATAAGCTAAACCCCCAAACCAACCCACCGGCCCACCTCAACTTTTCGATTTGATAATCCGGCCCGCGAATGAAGCTAATTGAATAGCCCTGGTTTAGGGTATAGTGTAGGTTTAGGGTATAGTTTAGGTTTAGGGTATAGTGTAGGTTTAGGGTATAGTGTAGGGTATTGTGTAGGTTTAGGGTATAGAGTAGGTTTAGGGTATAGTGTAGGTTTAGGGTATAGTGTAGGTTTAGGGTATAGTGTAGGTTTAGGGTATAGTTTAGGGTGTAGTGCAGGTTTAGGGTATAGTGCAGGTTTAGGGTATAGTATAGTGTAGGTTTAGGGTATAGTATAGTGCAGGTTTAGGGTATAGTGCAGGTTTAGGGTATAGTGTAGGTTTAGGGTATAGTGCAGGTAGGGTGGGTATAGTGCAGGTTTAGGGTATAGTGTAGGTTTAGGGTATAGTATAGTGCAGGTTTAGGGTATAGTGCAGGTTTAGGGTATAGTGTAGGTTTAGGGTATAGAGTAGGTTTAGGGTATAGTGTAGTTTAGGGTATAGTGTAGGTTTAGGGTATAGTTTAGGCCGGGTGTAGTGCAGGTTTAGGGTATAGTGTAGGTTTAGGGTATAGTATATTGTAGGTTTAGGGTATAGTGTAGGCATACGTTATTTTAAAACATGATGGAGCATTAATCTGTCAGCGCCACTCACCGGACATTTAAATTCAGAACTGCAGTGATACGTACAAACGCAGACGTAATAAAACGTTGCCATATTCACGTTCATCTGTTCTGTAAAAAAAAAAAAAAAAAAACCTAAACACTTTTATCGCCACTCACTGGACATTTCACTTTGAAACTGTCGTGAAACGTGCAGGACTCAACGTATTGCGCTTTGAAAAAATGTTGCCACAGGTACGTTTTCCAAATGAGCCTCAGTTCTTTTATTGTGCATAACATGTTTTTATGTTGGTCTGGTGTTTGTTTGTCGCTCCTCAGATGCGTTTGTGCACTGAATGGTTTAGTTTAGTGTGATCGCTCCTCAGATGCGGTGGTGACGGAGGGCGGTGAGAACTTCAGTCAGGGTCAGCGTCAGCTCTTCTGTCTCGCTCGAGCCTTCGTGAGGAAGAGCAGCATCCTCATCATGGATGAAGCCACAGCATCCATCGACATGGCCACAGTGAGAACACAGATCACACAACACGGGGACATGTGACCCTGCACCACACAACCAGTCACATGGCTCCATTTTGTCAAATTGAGATTTATACAGCATCTGAAAGTTGAATAAATAAGCTTTCCATTGATGTATGGTTTGTTAGGATAGGACAATATTTGGCCGAGATGCAACTATTTGAAAAACGGTACAAAATTTACTAAATATCTTCATGGAACATGATCTTCAGTTAATATCCTAATGATTTTTGGCATAAAATAAAAATCCATAATTTTGACCCATACAATGTATTGTTGGCTATTGCCACAGATATACCTGTGCGACTCGAGGTATTTTAAACAAAATCCTAATATTAAACAGCCCAAACTAGAAGATGAACATACAAATAAATGAGGACAAAGTTACTCATGATACATTGTAAAAACGCAGCACAAAAATCTGCATCTTACCTTATGAGTTTGAACGGGGGAAAACGCAAGATCTAGAAGAGCGTTTTTAGTCGAACTCATTTTAACTTGAGCACTGCGTTTTTAAAACGCTGTCATGCACGAGACACGAGTGCAACAGCTAAACACGGCTAGCGCGTTCACACTGAAAAACAATGGAAAAGTAGCAACAGGTTCTGTGTGAACAGCCCCTGATGCTGATGAATGCTTTAATGGAGACATCTATATTTAGTTTTTCACATGCATTAAATCAGTTCTGAGATGCCGGTCCTCGACCAGCGTAATCACACACTCACTCCATGCGAGATCGGCTTTTGAAATAGCCTATATTCATTTATCAAAGTCATAAAACCATATTTGACAACATATAACAAATGAAATAATCTTTAGATAAATTTGATCAGTCTGTGTTTTCTGCATGTAAAGTAGATCTAATGTCATGTTTTGCTGTTATAGGAGAGTATTCTGCAGAAAGTGGTCATGACGGCGTTCGCGGACCGAACAGTGGTGACCATCGCAGTGAGTATCTGCAGCTCTCTTACTAGAATTATTATTGTATTATTTATTAACCTTTATTTAACCAGGCAAGTCAATTAAGAACAAGTGAAATCTAAATTACTTTAAAATCTATACTCTAGGGCTGCCCTCGACTAAATATGTTTCCAGTTGAATAGTCGTCATTCATTTAAGCCGTTAGTCGACTAATCGCGCGTTTATATTAATAAGCCATGAATCATAATAATAATGCACCTTTAATTGCCTATATAAAATACATAGCCTAATCCGCGCTCAAATGCACACATAAAGCTTGAAGCGCTCCAGCAAACGTAATGATTATTAGTGTCATGAAAAACAGGAGACTGTCTGAACACTTAAATTTATTAGTAATGTTTTCTGTTTTCGGCTGCAGAGATTAAGTTACGATGCTCGTCATCTCCGCCTACATACTCGTTTCATATGGATTACACAATCTCAGAATATTTATTTTCCATTTTAATCGTTTATTCAAATGTAGACATTTCAAGCTTTCTATAGATATACGTCTCATGTCTGTGAGGCGAGTATACGCTGAGTTTCGGTTCATTTATGTGATCAAGTTCACTGAGACCGAATCGACAGAAAGCAACATTATTTTACAAAAGCACAAAGTTTTTTGTTGTTATTGTGAGTTTAAAAAAATAAAAATAGACTCTTTACAGTTTGCATTACTCTTATCTGTATGACCAAAAATGAGGGAGTATTTTAAGTTAAATGCAAGTGATCACGCATGTATGTCATGCATTAACACACTCTCTCCACACACACACACTTAGATATACGTCTAATAATAGCGCACATTTGTCTAGGTTAGTATTAGAGTGAGCGGACTTGTAAAGTTGCAACTAATATTTCAAGTGATAAGCCATATTTGAGGTCGATGAATGATATAATAAATAAACTTCTAAAATCTTAGTCGGCCAAGCCTCTTCTAGTGGGCTAACGGGGCAGCCCTACTGTAAAGCACAGCGTTTATTAAACTGAAACTGCTGTGTGTGTGGTTCAGCACCGCGTTCACACTATCCTGGGCTCGGACGCGGTGATCGTGATGAAACACGGTGGGATCGTGGAGTACGATGAACCTGACGTGCTTCTGGAGCAGAAGGACAGCGTTTTCTCCGCGTTTGTAAGAGCCGACAAATAAAGATGTTGATCATGGAGAATTTGGATCTTTATGGCTGTAAATGGTTTGTATTCATTTCTTGTAAAATAATAAAATGCTGAATTGCACAATAATCTGCATATTGGTGATCTGTAGCGAGGCTCTATTGAAATAACTGAAAATGTGCAGAAATGTGCTTTATTATTAGAAATAAAAATGTGCTGTATGTGTATTTTTTTTTTTTTAAATAAAATGGCCCTTTTTCAGACATGTATCAGTGTGGACTTCAGGACAGGATTTCAGTCTTTAAGACGCCACTGACACACAGCCTCACATTTAACAGGCAGATATACATTTTTCATGTATTAAGCTCAGTAATGCTATATACATGAAATACATGAAAAATAAGTATTATAAATGTGTAAATGTCCATTTAGAAAATATTATTATTAAATAAAAAATAAAAAATTCTACTGTTATATTTTTTATTTTAATCTATTTATTTTAGCCATTTACTAATATACATTTTTTTTAATCTAATATTTGGTATTGCTTTTATTAATTTACATCAAATTTGTATTTTAATCTATTTATTTCAATATTTTATTTGGTATTTGTTTTATTAATTTATATAACATTTGTATTTTATTCTTTAAATAAATAAGATTAAAATAAAGAATATAATACAAATTTGATATAAATTAATAAAAACAATTGCTATTAATAAATTAACAAAATTAATAAATTTAAATAAAATATATAAAAAATAAATCTAAAAATTGCTATTAATAAATGACAAATTAATAATCTAATATTTGGTATTTCTTCTATAAATTATACCAAATTTGTATTTTATTATTTATTATTATGTTTGCACATACGCTGAGGGGTTTCAACGACCTGTACCTACATTATGAAAACTATGAGTACAGTCTTTATACAATTTAGTGTACATGATTCAGATTATTGCAAAAGCATGATTTATTTCATCGAAAACACATGGTTTTAAACGCATTTAAAGCAGAGATTTAGTGAAAAAAGTGCCACACTTTTTCCGCAGCCTTTGCTATTTTTTAGACGTTGTAAGCCATGAACCAAACACACCAGTGTGAGGCGAATCTCAACATCACAAACTTTGATTTCAAGCAAAAAAACATTTGGAAATCGGATCAACACAAGCATGCTTTAACGTGGGATTGGGCGGAGCTCTGTCGGTTTCGATTCTCTGATTGGTGGAGTGGAGATGTCTCTGGAGGATCATGGGTAATGTAGTTTTTCACCAGGAGTTCCCATAGACAGTAAAAGAAATGGACACAGCGACCCCATTGGAACTCAAAACCGAGCAAAGCGTTACACGGACCACGTGAGCAACCCGTCTGTCTTCTAGTAGCTGTGCCAAGAGAAATCTGAATCATTCCCTTCCGAATCTTGCAGAGACGGAGAGTGTGAGTAGGAATTGTCCATGAGCTTGTAGCAGGAGCAACTTTTGCTAGGTATTCTGATTAATTATATTGTCATTTTGCTTCTACGTCCCCCCGATTGCCCGCGAGCTTTTCCTCCCGTCCATACGGTAATCTCTCTACTGTGCGACAGAGAGTCGCGTGGTTATGACGCAATCGTTAGCCTACTTTTACAAAAACTGCTTCTACGGGGCCATAACATAAGCTACAAGGTAATGGAGCATTTTATACATTGTCGTGTTTCTTTAGAAATAAATAATGGACAAATGGAGTCCTCAAACGCCTCAGATGTAAAGTTATTCGCTGTCAAAGTGACGCCAAAATGAATGGGAGTCAATGGGATGCTAACTGCAGGTGAAGTTCTGCTACAAGATGGTGGCACGCGGCCGGCTTCAACTTCCGGTCGACTTCCTTCCCGCCTGGGAGTTCCACTGTTGGCTGAAATCACCTCAGATGACCCAAACACATGAAACTGAGTTCACTCATGAGAAAGAAGACACTCAATACCATAGTTTGTGACTTTTAAATATTTTATTAGGTTATAATTTGCAGAGCTTAAAATATTAAATCGCTTTTAACTTAAAGTATTATTAAAATACATAAAACAAAAAGCCAGAACTGAGGAGCCCTGAAAAAAAAAAAAAAAATCAACTAAAAAGAAAAAGAAAACAAAGAAATAAATTAAATAAAAGGAAAAGGTCCGATGATCATCTCACACTGAGTTCATCGCGACACAACTCCTCCGAACAGCGACGAAGGAGAAACCTAAAACATCCGTGACTCGCTCGCTCTCTCACTCGCTCTCTCAGTCACTCGACGATAACAATAATAATAATAATAATAATCTTTGCGATCAGTACGTAGAGACTAAGTGTACATTCTTTTCCGTTCGCAAATCGTCTTTTCATTACGAGGCTAGTCGTGACAGACCCGAGACGCGCTTCCAGAGACTCAACAGCAGACAAGGCCAATGTCTTTGTCACTCGAGAGAGAACACACACACGAGCCCAGACGCCGAGACGCTCCTCTACAGTGGTTAACATGCTAACATGATGCAACACAAGTCTATCCCGCTTACGGATGATGGGAACTGCTATATGATGAGTAAAGTGACACCGAGAGGCTAACGGGTGAGCAGGTAGCATTAACAGCTCTCTCAGATCCTGAGTGCAAAAGCCTTGAACACACACACACACACACACACCCCTTTTACCCTATAAAAAATGAGAAAGAAACCTTTATACCGTACGAGGACCAGGCCAACACCCTTATTAAACCAAGAGAGGGGGAAAGTGCTGCTCGTATGAAGCAAAGGGAGGGTGCTCTGAAAAACATCAACTAAAAAGAAAAAGAAAACAAATAAATTAAATAAAAGGAAAAGGTCCGATCATCTCACAAAGAGTTCAAACCTAAAACATCCGCCACTCTTTCTCTCGCTCTCTCAGTCACTCGACGACAGTGATAATCTTCGCGATCGAGAGACCGAGTGTACGTTATTTGGGTTCACGAAGCGGGAACATCGGGAAGGAAAGGGAAAAGCGTCTTGGTTAAAGGGTTGCGCCTCTGAGGTCCTTCGGCCCGGTGTGAGCGCTCCTGACTGGGTCCTAAAGACATCAATGTTCAGTAAGGGTGAAGGCTGGAGTCCCAGCGTCTCCGGAGCGCTGCTGTGGTCCTCCGGCCCCGGCGTGGCACAGCTTCGGCTCCAGCGCGGGCTCATCTCTCGCTCACGTGGTTCTGTGGCGCCGGAGGCAGGGGCGTACACAGCGCCTCCGTCAGGTCCTCCATTATCGACGTCTCCTTCGGGTCCATCAGGTTGAATTCCCGTATAAACACTATGAAGTGTGTGTACAGTGTGTTCAGGTGTCCGTGCAGGTCCATGGCCACCGTCTCCTTGTAGTGGGACCAGTAGATGTGCGCCAGAACGTGGAACAGATACTTGCAGATCTTCTTCACCAGCGAGTCGAAGGTGTTGGGGAACTCTTTGCCTGAGGACCACACACACACACACACACACACACGTTTTAATGTACAACACTTTATTCATATATATATTTATTACATGGCTTGGTTGAATTCTAATGTAGAAAGCGGTCTGTTATTTCTTGATAACAGACGCTGCTAAGTATAACCAGAGCCCGTCTACGGAGAGCCTGGCCACTCCCTGTTAAGTCCTATTGTACCGAATTGTGGTTGTAGTTCCACCAGAGCTCCACTGGGGGCGATCGCCCATGAGTGCAGAATGAATGGGAGTCTATGGGGCTAGACGGCTAAATTTGTCTCTTTCACCCGATTGCCGTTGAGAAATCTCAGATTTGATTGTAGGTTTTGCAAGTTCAACATGGGTTATAGGTCGAAAGTTGAATGAACGAGTACTTATGTCCTTTCGATTTCTTACAGGTTGAGTTGTTCTTGCCCATAACACGCTAGCATTCTGCTAATGAACGCTGATTGGTCAGTGAAGGACTGATTACGACCAGAGACACCGCTTGATGGCATCGTGTGTGTGTGTGTGTGTGTGTGTGTGTGTGTGTGTGTGTGTGTATTTTCGGCGTGGTCTTTTAAAACAACAGAACAAAAACTCTTCTAGCACGTGTGTTTCCCTGTGTCAGTTGTGTTGTGTGTTTCCCTGTGTCAGCTGTGTTGTGTGTTTCCCTGTGTCAGCTGTGTTGTGTGTTTCCCTGTGTCAGCTGTGTTGTGTGTTTCCCTGTGTCAGCTGTGTTGTGTGTTTCCCTGTGTCAGTTGTGTTGTGTGTTTGCCTGTGTCAGTTGTGTTGTGTGTTTGCCTGTGTCAGCTGTGTTGTGTGTTTCCCTGTGTCAGCTGTGTTGTGTGTTTGCCTGTGTCAGCTGTGTTGTGTGTTTGCCTGTGTCAGCCGTGTTGTGTTTACCTGTGTCAGCTGTGTTGTGTGTTTGCCTGTGTCAGCTGTGTTGTGTGTTTCCCTGTGTCAGCAGTGTTGTGTGTTTGCCTGTGTCAGCTGTGTTGTGTGTTTGCCTGTGTCAGCTGTGTTGTGTGTTTGCCTGTGTCAGCTGTGTTGTGTGTTTACCTGTGTCAGCTGTGTTGTGTGTTTGCCTGTGTCAGCTGTGTTGTGTGTTTACCTGTGTCAGCTGTGTTGTGTGTTTACCTGTGTCAGCTGTGTTGCGTGTTTGCCTGTGTCAGCTGTGTTGCGTGTTTGCCTGTGTCAGCTGTGTTGCGTGTTTGCCTGTGTCAGCTGTTTTGCGTGTTTGCCTGTGTCAGCTGTTTTGTGTGTTTGCCTGTGTCAGCTGTGTTGTGTGTTTGCCTGTGTCGGCTGTGTTGTGTGTTTGCCTGTGTCAGCTGTTTTGTGTGTATACCTGTGTCAGCTGTTTTGTGTGTTTGCCTGTGTCAGCTGTGTCGTGTGTTTACCTGTGTCAGCTGTGTCGTGTGTTTACCTGTGTCAGCTGTGTCGTGTGTTTACCTGTGTCAGCTGTGTTGTGTGTTTACCTGTGTCAGCTGTGTTGCGTGTTTACCTGTGTCAGCTGTGTTGTGTGTTTGCCTGTGTCAGCTGTGTTGTGTGTTTCCCTGTGTCAGCTGTGTTGTGTGTTTACCTGTGTCAGCTGTTTTGTGTGTTTGCCTGTGTCAGCTGTGTTGTGTGTTTGCCTGTGTCAGCTGTTTTGTGTGTTTGCCTGTGTCAGCTGTTTTGTGTGTTTCCCTGTGTCAGCTGTGTCGTGTGTTTACCTGTGTCAGCTGTGTCGTGTGTTTACCTGTGTCAGCTGTTTTGTGTGTTTGCCTGTGTCAGCTGTGTTGTGTTTACCTGTTGTTGTGTGTTTGCCTGTGTCGGCTGTGTCGTGTGTTTGCCTGTGTTGGCTGTGTCGTGTGTTTGCCTGTGTCGGCTGTTTTGTGTGTTTACCTGTGTCAGCTGTGTTGTGTGTTTGCCTGTGTCAGCTGTGTTGTGTGTTTGCCTGTGTCAGCTGTGTTGTGTTTACCTGTGTCAGCTGTGTTGTGTGTTTGCCTGTGTCAGCTGTGTTGTGTATTTCCCTGTGTCAGCTGTGTTGTGTGTATACCTGTGTCAGCTGTGTTGTGTGTTTCCCTGTGTCAGCTGTGTTGTGTGTTTACCTGTGTCAGCTGTGTTGTGTGTTTGCCTGTGTCAGCTGTGTTGTGTTTACCTGTGTCAGCTGTGTTGTGTGTTTCCCTGTGTCAGCTGTGTTGTGTGTTTCCCTGTGTCAGCTGTGTTGTGTATTTCCCTGTGTCAGCTGTGTTGTGTGTTTCCCTGTGTCAGCAGTGTTGTGTGTTTCCCTGTGTCAGCAGTGTTGTGTGTTTGCCTGTGTCAGCTGTGTTGTGTTTACCTGTGTCAGCTGTGTTGTGTGTTTGCCTGTGTCAGCTGTGTTGTGTATTTCCCTGTGTCAGCTGTGTTGTGTGTTTACCTGTGTCAGCTGTATTGTGTGTATACCTGTGTCAGCTGTGTTGTGTGTTTCCCTGTGTCAGCTGTGTTGTGTGTTTGCCTGTGTCGGCTGTGTTGTGTGTTTGCCTGTGTCAGCTGTGTTGTGTGTTTCCCTGTGTCAGCTGTGTTGTGTGTTTCCCTGTGTCAGCTGTGTTGTGTATTTCCCTGTGTCAGCTGTGTTGTGTGTATACCTGTGTCAGCTGTGTTGTGTGTTTCCCTGTGTCAGCTGTGTTGTGTGTTTCCCTGTGTCAGCTGTGTTGTGTTTACCTGTGTCAGCTGTGTTGCGTGTTTGCCTGTGTCAGCTGTGTTGTGTATTTCCCTGTGTCAGCTGTGTTGTGTGTTTGCCTGTGTCAGCTGTGTTGTGTGTTTGCCTGTGTCAGCTGTGTTGTGTGTTTCCCTGTGTCAGCTGTGTTGTGTGTTTCCCTGTGTCAGTTGTGTTGTGTATTTCCCTGTGTCAGCTGTGTTGTGTGTATACCTGTGTCAGCTGTGTTGTGTGTTTCCCTGTGTCAGCTGTGTTGTGTGTTTCCCTGTGTCAGCTGTGTTGTGTATTTCCCTGTGTCAGCTGTGTTGTGTGTATACCTGTGTCAGCAGTGTTGTGTGTTTGCCTGTGTCAGCTGTGTTGTGTTTACCTGTGTCAGCTGTGTTGCGTGTTTGCCTGTGTCAGCTGTGTTGTGTATTTCCCTGTGTCAGCTGTGTTGTGTGTTTCCCTGTGTCAGCTGTGTTGTGTGTTTCCCTGTGTCAGCTGTGTTGTGTATTTCCCTGTGTCAGCTGTGTTGTGTGTATACCTGTGTCAGCTGTGTTGTGTGTTTCCCTGTGTCAGCAGTGTTGTGTGTTTGCCTGTGTCAGCTGTGTTGTGTTTACCTGTGTCAGCTGTGTTGTGTGTTTCCCTGTGTCAGCAGTGTTGTGTTTGCCTGTGTCAGCTGTGTTGTGTTTACCTGTGTCAGCTGTGTTGTGTGTTTGCCTGTGTCAGCTGTGTTGTGTGTTTGCCTGTGTCAGCTGTGTTGTGTGTTTGCCTGTGTCAGCTGTGTTGTGTATTTCCCTGTGTCAGCTGTGTTGTGTGTTTACCTGTGTCGGCTGTGTTGTGTGTTTGCCTGTGTCAGCTGTGTTGTGTATTTCCCTGTGTCAGCTGTGTTGTGTGTTTACCTGTGTCAGCTGTGTTGTGTGTATACCTGTGTCAGCTGTGTTGTGTGTTTCCCTGTGTCAGCTGTGTTGTGTGTTTGCCTGTGTCGGCTGTGTTGTGTGTTTGACTGTGTCAGCTGTGTTGTGTGTTTCCCTGTGTCAGCTGTGTTGTGTGTTTGCCTGTGTCAGCTGTGTTGTGTCAGCTGTGTTGTGTGTTTGCCTGTGTCAGCTGTGTTGTGTCAGCTGTGTTGTGTGTTTGCCTGTGTCGGCTGTGTTGTGTGTTTGCCTGTGTCAGCTGTGTTGTGTGTTTCCCTGTGTCAGCTGTGTTGTGTGTTTGCCTGTGTCAGCTGTGTTGTGTGTTTGCCTGTGTCGGCTGTGTTGTGTGTTTGCCTGTGTCGGCTGTGTTGTGTGTTTACCTGTGTCAGCTGTGTTGTCGATGCCTCGAGTGAAAAGAAAGTGCAGAGCTGAAAGCACCAAAGTGACTGAAGGATTGCCGTAAAGCAGTATCTCTGGTCGTACGATGTGTGTGACGTCATTGACATTTTAAAAGACTTTTTAAAGCAAATAAGTGACTCTAGAAAATCTAACACCCAGCAGTGTGTAATTTCTTTGCATCTCCTTTCGAATACAACATTCAAATTACTAGACAAAAAATTATATCCTGAGAAAAGTGGATTTTGTGGGGTATAGCGCCATAGACCTCCATTCATTCTGCACTCGTCCTGTGAGCGCCCTCATGTGGAGCCAGAGTGGAACTGCAGCCGGTTCAGAAGTTTACTGAGAGTGGAAGCTCTCCCCTTATTAGACATTCTCTGGTATAACACACAGTTGCCATGAAAACCAGAGCGTTGCTATGGACGCAGGATTCTAACCGTAGAGACGGAACGGACTATTTTCTTTAACGGAAGCAATACAATCGTTTTTAAATCAATATTTTGTGTCAAATGATTGATTTATTTGGTAGGTAGCCATGTAATAAGCGGGATAATGTATAGCGAGACGGTTGTTATAGCGAACACAACCCCTTCAGGCTGATCAGGACCCTGACGCGAAGCGGAGTAATTATACATAATTATTATGTATAATTACATAATTATATATGTAATTATCCCTTCCATATATAATGTTTATAATATAGATGTTTCTCACACATTCACAAGACTTAATTCATATCAGGTCAAAGAAATTAAGAGCACTATATTATATATATATACATAATACTGTTCAAAAGGTTGCGGACAGAATGATTTTCAAAGAAGTGTCTTCTGTTCAGCGAGCCTGCGTTTATTTGATCAAAAACACAGTAATATTGTGAAATATTATGACAATTTAAAATAACTGTTTTCTATGTGAATATATATTAGAGTGTAATTTATTCCTGTGATCAAAGCTGAATGTTCAGCATCATTACGCCAGTCTTCAGTGTCACATGATCCTTCAGAAATCACTCTAATATGATGATCTGATGATCAAGAAACATTTATTAATATTATAAATAATGTTGAAAATGGTTGTGCTGCTTCATATTTTTGTGGAAACTGCGATACATTTTATTTTTCAGGATTTTTTCATAAACGGGAAGTTCAAAAGAATATTTATTGGAAATATAATCTTTTTTATCACTATAAACGTCTTTACGGTCATTTTTGATCAATTTAATACATCCCTGATGAATAAAAGTATTAATTTCTTTTATAAAACATAGATATATTACCGACCCCAAACTTTTATATTCACTACAATGATAAATCAGATTATATATTTTTTTTAGAAATTGTATATTAGATTATATATTAAGAATATTAGTTCCCATCCAGGCTTGGAAGTCACAACGTCACAATGTTGCTGTTTAAATGTACAATATTTTGCAATTTCTTAAACATGTATCCATGCAACCGTCCACATGTATGAGTGTTTGATAGTTATTTACTAAAATTGACGATTTGCTTTTAAATAAACAAAACAGAAGTGAAATATATTGTTGTAATGAAACCCTGATCCCGAATAATGCCTCAGTGCAGTGTCCTCCTCCAGCCTGCAGGGGGCGCTAGAGACCCACTCACCGTATTTAGTGGGAAAGATGTCCTCGTCCGTCACCAGCTTCTGCACTGAACTCATCACGAAGTCCACGTACTGAGGAGCTGTGCACTTCGTCTTCTTCCCTTTCTCATCGTACCAGAAATACGTCCTGAGAGAGAGAGAGAGAGAGAGAGAGAGAGAGAGAGAGAGAGAGAGAGAGAGAGAGAGAGAGAGAGAGAGAGAGAGAGAGAGAGAGAGAGAGAGAGAGAGAGAGAGATAAAGCTATATAAATCTAAAACCAGAAATTACATGACCGTTTTTCTTCAATCGCTGATCTGTCTCCAGTAGTTACACATCTACACACACACATTACGCTGTAAGCGGATGTTGATCTCTCCACTCATCATCCGTCAGTCACACATCACCTCACACACACTTTCTTCTCTGTGGTTGTTCATTAACCAAACTGTCTGATAGGACCATTTCCCATAATGCTTCAGTAAACCCTCAAGTTCCTGCCCTTTCCCATCAGCACACACACACACACACACACGTACACACACGTACACACACGTGACCCACTTACAGTAAGTGTCGAATCATAAACATAACGAATCCCTGGCACAACAATAAAACACATCGGATTAAAACCAGTTATTAGTTCTAGCATCATCACTCCAGTCTTCAGTGTCACATGATCCTTCAGAAATCACTCTAATATGTATTTTTGATGAAAATATGTTGAAAAGAACAACATTTATTTGAAATGGAATATTTTCTAACATTATAAATGTCTTTACAGTCACTGTTCATTAGTGGTCGACCGATATATCGCCGAGGCCGATATATCGGCCGATATTTTGATTTTTTTAGATATCGGCATCGGCCGATAAATCTTTCCGTTTGGCCGATATATTTCAAAACAGTTTGTGACTGTGCATTAGCGCTTTTTTCCACTGACGCGAACAGAGTGAGCGTGAATGAACTGAATACACACGCTCTGCTCCGCCCAGCACCGTAAGACAAGCCATTCAGAAGTGAAGCAGAGATCTGACAGACACAGTAAATGACCATTCGCATTCGCATTCTAACCTGACGCTACATTGTGTTACACACAAAAACACTCCGGCGTGCAGCAGTGTCTATTCAAACAGTACCGTGATATGTCAGATCCGCAGCCCAGCGGTAGCTCCAGTGGGGGTCACAGATGTGATATAAACGAATTCAAACAAAACGGAAAACATTTTACCTCACAAACAAACAAAAATCCTGTGACTGGCTGTTCCTCAGATCCGCGCGTTGTTCTCGGGTTACATTTAAACTAGACGCTGTTTTCCAACGGACTCGCGTGCACGGAAAAGCTGGGTCGCGTCACTCGCGTGCATTACAGATCAGTGGTCGCGTGAGGTGGATGAGAGGAGGACACTATGCAATAATATTACGTTTAAAAATAAATCCTTAAATGTTATGCACTACAGTATCTACTGTATTTATTTATCCATGATTGGAGTAATATCGTGTGTAGTATACATTTTCATATGTTCATGTATGTCATGCAAATACATGTGACGGCTTGCAACGTTTTAAAAAAACAAACAAGCAAAACTAAACACATAAATCATTATTATTTAAATATACTTGAAGTAAAACAACCTGTTTAAAGTAAATAGTGTAAATAAACTATGTGAGATTTATATTTAACTATGTATTGTACATAAAATGTATGTAATTTCACATACTATTTTGTCATTAATTTATGAATATTGTTTAGATTGGTTCATTAATGATAAATGTTATTTGTAACCTGCAGTAAGCAGCAGTAATTATTTATGTGACTGAAAAAATGACTGTAAATATTAAAGCAGACAAGAAGCTGCACTAAAACTTTATTTATTGAAGTGTTACCTTACCTTTTTGTTTACATTTTAATTTCTTAGTAAATATTTTTTATTGCTAAAAGAATTTTGCATAAATAGTATGTACAATAAATGTTCATTTAGTTTCACCAATATTCTTTATGTCTCTCATTTACTGTATTCACATGTATTGTATCGGCCTCATATCGGCCAATCGGCCAGATTGCTTTCTCAATATCGGCATCGGCATCGGCCATTAAAAATCCCATATCGGTCGACCACTACTGTTCATCAATTTAATGCATCCCTGAAAACTTTAAACACTATTTTCAATATTGACTTACAGTGTCGTATCATAAACAACGAATCCGTGGCAGAGGATACACTCATCATTACTCTAATACACTACTTTTTAATTTTTTGTATCATTAAAAAAACATTTAAAAAAAATACAAAATTATATATTATATATTTTAAAATTATATATTAACATTTTATTATATTGCACTATATTAACATTTAGTACATTTTGAGAAATAATAGGAAATATAATACAAAAATGATATTAAAAATAAAATATAAAAAACTATAAATGATAAAAATGAAATATGAAAATGTTGTATAATTATAAAATGTATTTTCGAGAAATAATAGGAAATATTATACAAAAACAACGTAAAAAAAAAAAAAAAAATTAAATGTAATAAGTTAAAAGAAATGTTGTATTTATCATTAAAGCGTTTTTTTTCCATTCTCTCCCGGAGGTCGCGACCTCACCCACAGGTCGCGACCCCTGAGGGTCTCCAGTCGCAGAGCAGTGTCGAGTGTCGAGTGGAGGCTGCGCAGGCTCAATAATGGATCAGCGAGTGTGTGTGAATAATAGATACTCACGTGTTGCATGCGGTCATGGCTGCGCACGTGTCTCCGGTGCAGAACTCAGAGATGGTGCTGTACTGGAGGTTGATGAGGTTGAAGAACGTCGTGGCTGCAACATCACACACACACGATTCAGAGATTGCACATCACAGTATCACCCGGTCACCATCATGGACTCATTTTAGACAAATAACTGCAAATTATGTTTTCATGTCTCTGTAAGCCTAATGCGTTATTTACTTACTTGGGCTTGAATATAACATTACAAAATTATAATAAAATAGGCCCATATTATTTACTTTAATGCTATGAAAATTAATGTAATATAATATGATTAAACGAGCAAACACACACACACACAGGCAAATATGACTGAAATTTAAACTGCACAATTATCTCAGTTTCTGCACAGTTGTCTCAATATTAATTGTGATTAGATTGAATATCCTCCATCATACGATTAATAAATAATCATGACAGGACTACAGCAATATTTCAGCAATTAATCATTTGGCAAAGAAGATTAGTACCTTTGTGTTCCTCATTAAAATATGCATAAACAATGACTAACATTTTACTACGTATAATAACCATTTTCTTTACATCTTTTCTTACATTTTTATAAATGGATGCAAATATGCACATTTTATTAAATTTACATACATACTTATTACCATTTTTTAAATTATAATAATTGCTATTTGTATGTTCACAAAAATGCATTTATAAATATTTACATATTTATAACTTATGTAAAAGTATGCAGCTTATGCATCAAATCTGTGCCAAACGTGATGATGTGAGGTATTATTTTAGGTGTAGAAACAATCTCAAACGGCCAACGCTGATCCCGTGGTTTTGTCCAATAAAGTTATTGAAATATGTAGAAATACGAAATATGAGTCCAATGTAATGGATAAAATAAGAGTGAAATAATCAACCGTGTTTCCATTTAAAATAGCAGGGTCGTCTCAAGGACTGTGCAACACATCCGTACTTTAACAATGATCTCTGACGGAAATCTCAAACCCAGAAGAAATTCATATATTATTCTGTGTGTGTGTGTGAAACGCATGAACTGAAGATGCACAGCTGTGACATGAACTGATCCGGAGGAAAGGCTTCAATTAGCCATAAAAGGCAGTGATTTGGTTTAATAAGTGCTTGTGGAATCTGAAAGAGCGTTAACGTTTCCTAAATTAAGCCATACTTCATGTTTTTTTCACATGTGTTTTCTTTCAAGATAAAATCGGGGGAAATGCACACAATGGAGCGATTCGTGGGCGCTGGAATGTTATTATTCTGCACTGGCTTTATCATACAGTTATGCAACATGGAGATGAAATCATACATTCCCTCTGATGAACAGAAGAGGTGTTTTCAAAACACACCAAGAAACTAGACACAACAACGGCAGACAGTCGGCCAGGGTTAGGGTCAAGGGTCGCCACTTTTCCCACATTACATTATTATTATTATTTAAAGAGGTAAAACACTTGTAATTCTATCTCACAGATTTACAGTGCTGATCTTGGATCACTATTTGACTTTAAGATGCAATTAGGGATGCAACGATATGAACATTTTGCCCAATAATGATGACCGATATTTTTCTATATTTGAAAGCCGATAACCGATATATTTGCCGATAAATCGAAATCCCAATTTTTATATAATTTTTAAAAGCCTGATTACAAAAACAAAAGTCTCACCATTAAAAGCCATGTCTCAAGGACACAAATTATCATGTTCTCATTATAGTTTTATGTAGCTGATATGACGGACTCGCACTGCATGTTGTACTTTACTGTATTTTCCTTTATTGAAGGGATTCCAATCATATTTCAAGCAACTCAAAACCATCATGTTGAACAGTGCGCATCTGAAGCGTCTCAGCTGAAGGAAATAATACATTATTTATCGGCTTTAATACATCGGCCAAATTTTCTTATCGGCCCGATTACGAAAACATTAAAAATCAACATATATCGGCCGATACCGATAACGTTAAAAATCTACATATATCGGCCGATACCGATAACATTAAAAATCTACATATATCGGCCGATACCGATAACATTAAAAATCTACATATATCGGCCGATACCGATAACCTTAAAAATCAACATATATCAGCCGATACCGATAACGTTAAAAATCTACATATATCGGCCGATACCGATAACGTTAAAAATCTACATATATCGGCCGATACCGATAACGTTAAAAATCTACATATATCGGGCGATACCGATAATGTTAAAAATCAACATATATCAGCCGATACCGATAACGTTAAAAATCTACATATATCGGCCGATACCGATAACGTTAAAAATCTACATATATCGGCCGATACCGATAACGTTAAAAATCTACATATATCGGGCGATACCGATAATGTTAAAAATCAACATATATCGGGCGATACCGATAATGTTAAAAATCAACATATATCGGCCGATACCGATGACATTAAAAAATCTACATATATCGGCCGATACCGATAACATTAAAAATCTACATATATATCGGCCGATACCGATAACATTAAAAATCTACATATATCGGCCGATACCGATAACGTTAAAAATCAACATATATTGGCCGATACCGATAACGTTAAAAATCTACATATATCGGCCAATACCGATAACCTTAAAAATCAACATATATCAGCCGATACCGATAACGTTAAAAATCTACATATATCGGCCGATACCGATAACGTTAAAAATCTACATATATCGGGCGATACCGATAATGTTAAAAATCAACATATATCGGCCGATACCGATAACATTAAAAATCTACATATATCGGCCAATACCAATATGGTGGCCAATTTATCGTGCATCCCTAAAGTATATATATATATTTTTTTTTTTTTAAACTATATTTTGCAGATAACATAATATTAATAATGAAATAAAAGGCAACTTAAGGGCACTTAAAGGGAGTCGACTTTCATAGCATATTTAAGTACATTTTTAAAAAGTGCACTTTGTAATATCAAGTTAAAAAGTAAATATAATGCAACTGCATTCAGGACATGATCCTTCACGAAAGAGCAGTGAAAAGAAACACAAATGCTGCAGTGTAACTTTAGTTCGGTCTTAATTCTGTTTCCGGTCATGTGACGTGACACGTACTGTTGCTGGCGAGCCACTCGTTGAGGTCGATCTCCCTCGGCAGAACCACCAGCTCCTTCAGCTCGAAGTCCACCACCCTCACTTTGGTGTATTCGGCCTCCAGGTAATGCTTCTTCTCCTCGGTGGGCGGCTTCTTCCCATTGGGCTTCCCTTTACCCTTCCTGAACGGGACGAAACAAGGCAAAGAGCTCAGAGAAACAATGAATATATATTGCACATATTCAATACTGGACCTTTATATGGAGAGATGGTTATTATTTCAGAGGTGGGCTTGTGCTTAGGGGAGCAATGGATCGCAGATGATCCGTACGGACTCACGGTTCGGCATGCACGTGATTCGCAGATTAACTGCTATATTTAACCATCATAGAGTGAAAGTTTATCATTTGGACGTGTTTTGTCATGCCAATTTACACAGAGAGAGAGGCGCGTTTATGACAGCGCTTGAACACCATTTGATTCCTCTTTTGCGATTCCTTGCCCTTGTACGGACACACACACACACACACACAGAGATGTCTAAATCCCCGTCTCGGCCCGTATTCTCTCGTTTATGTCATTAGTGAACAGTTGAGAAAGAAACCGGATGTTTGTCAGTTTATTCGGTCTTAAAGTGACAGCAGCCTAATATTCCTGCTGTCGTCTGTGTCATTAATGTTAATAAAACAACAAAATACAGCTTTAACAAAGATGAAACTATATTTAATTTATACAGTGAACAAATAGTGTTATTTTACATTTGGCTTAATTATTAATTTCTGTACCTGAATACTACTGTTAGACTTTGTAACTTTGGTATTTAGTATTCATCTCTGCTTGTAATTTGTGTATTTGTTCTTATTTTATTACTGACTGTTCACTTGTTCTTAATGTTAAAAACTAGTTTGTGACTAGTTAGGCTAGTTTTTCATGTGGTATCGAAGAACTTCAAATGAGCTTTAAGTAATAAATGAAAAGCAAAGTTACCCCCCGGGGTACTTAAAGCTCATTTGAAGTTCTTCGATACCACATTTATTTATTTATTTATTTATTTTTCCTGATCCGAAAAATGTCTCAAAAACCATAAATTGTGTGATTCGTTGCACCACTACAAGTAAAAGTCCCTGGCGTGTGTAAGCACATGCGGAAGAACGCACGAGTCGGAGCACATCTGCAGGATCGCACATTAACCTTGGCCTGTAATTAACAACACACACCACAGACATGCAGGCCTTTCCTTACACATCTATTCTTAGACCAGGCGGGTTGTGTTACCATCAGACCCTCCGCCCCTTTCCCAGTCCTACACACACACACACACACACACACACACACACACACACACACACACACACACACACACACACACGTCTCAGTGGAAACTGCTGCTTTAATGTTCAGGATCCAGCGATGACATCCCAGAACGCAGGAGACGATCTCACACATCCATTAATAACATCCACACACACACACGTTTGCTGTGTCCAGATGAGGAGTCGCTCGGGGCAAGATGTGCCACTCAGGGCAAGATGTGCCGGGCTTCAATCTCATTCATGCCAGTTACTTTTTATCTGTAGCGAGTAGACTGATTTATAATTTTGCATATAAACTCCAATAGTTAATAATAATAATAATAATAATAATTCCATCAACAACAATACATTATTACTATTATTTAAGTTTAAGTTTATTTATACAGTATACATACATCATAATTTGTATTTTCAATTATAATAATGAAAGTTTATTAATAACTATTATTTTATACAAATATTTAGTATATCCTCTTATTGTTAATAAGAATAATAAATTAGAATAACTACTTTAATAATGCATTGAAAAATATGAATGTTAATATTTGTTATTTTCAAATGATTTATTATGTTTAATATTATTTTAAACTATTATTTACCACTTTAATCACATATTAGTTGAGCTCTAATGGGGAGATTTCTGAAATCAGAGATCATGTGATGCCATAGTCAGCAAGAGGAAAGAGGTCTTGAATATTAGTGGCTTTTTCCAAACGCTCGGGCGTCCAATAACAGCAGAGGCTCTGTAAAGCGGAGTGTGTGTCGGTCTGAACACACACTGCCTGGTCTTTAGACAGCTGATGCCGTGTTGTTTGAGTCCGGGGCCCGGGGCCAGTTTACGCCCTACACACACACAGACCGGCCTTGTTGACTCCTGCTCAACACACACACAGGACTCATACACACGCCGACCACTAACTAGCACACACACAAACCTCACAAAACTCTTTGCCAAGTTGTCTTTTGCTGTAGTAGTCCAAGTCTGTAATGACTTTCATTACATGAAGCCATTTTATATTTGCACACTACATACTGTCCTCGCAAAGCGGCGATCAATTCATCGGCCCAACCAAAATATGCAAATGAAGTAAAAGAAAAGTTGGGTATAATTTATAGTCAAGTCAAGTCACCTTCATTTATACAGTGCTTTTAACAATATAGATGGTTTCAGAGCAGCTTTACAGTGATAATTAAAGTCACAGGGATTGTTTTGGCTTTACAGCAGATCTAGAATAAAGTTATTGTCCAGATAAAGTTAGTTTTGACAAGTCAAAAAGTCAAACGTGTGCGTTTTAGCCGATTATTTACATTTTGAGTGTGTAAATGAAACCCCGCCTCCCCATTACGTCTAATGGGACGCGATGGAAACTTGTCAAATTACACTTCGAATAAATGTTTTCCAAAAAGATGTTTTCTGTCATTTTAGTTAGTGTTTATATCATGCTGATGTAAGTTTAAGTGAAATAAGTTTGGTCTTAGTTATTTGATGCCATAAAAACGGGAATGTGACGTCATGATTGACAGCTTCTCTAAACGAAGTAGTCAGAGGCACCAACAGGCTTTTATTGTATTACGTGTTCAGTCTATAGTGTTTCAGCGCCATCTACTGGTCTGGCAGCAGAATACAGCGCTTTTAGCCGTTTTCACGGATCCGTGTGAATGGGTGTCGCCTGTGTGCGGAAAACTTAAAAGGAAGTGTCGTGTAAACGTACACTTAGACACCGTTCATGATTCCTGGAAAGCCACGGCACTAACGCTAGGAAGTGTCTCTGGAAACTGCTTTCAGGGGAAAGTCAGTGTGAGAGAGTTTAATGGTGCGACGCATCTTGAATCAGTATAAAGAGCACAAGAGTTTGTGGACAACCACAGGGATAAAACTCCCGTTCAGAGAGGAGTGTTGGCAAAATGATCAACATCAAATCCTCCAAATCTCACAAACTTTTTATGTCAGCCGAGCACCTTAGAAGTAAAATATATTACAATTTGTATAAAATTTCAATTGGACAACACATTTGCACATTCACGGTTCTCTGATGTTGGTTAATGGTCAAATGACATGCAGGTAGACAGATACAAATAAATGTAATCTATTTGTTTCAAGTAATATATAGGGCTGCAAAAAATCTAATTATAAAAATTACACATATATTATAAATGACAGTTGTACTGTAAAAAAGAAAGAAAAAAAAAGTCTTAAACCCCTACTTTCCAATGTTTTAAATGTTTTTATATTTGGAAGAATGCTGCTGAAATGCAGTAAACTTCTGTCCACAGAAATGCTGGAAATTATGCGAATGTTTAAATAAAGTGAAGAGCGCACACTGGGTTCCCAAAATGCATGTTAACCTCACTGTCCTTACAAAGATGCAGTATTTACAGTGAACAAAGTGTGTCACTGAAATCACCGTAATCTGCACGTGTAAATGAACACAGAGCCGCTCTTCACTCTGAAACACACAGCGCAACAGAATATACTGATTTAATTTAAATCCAGCAGTTTGATTCAATCAGTTGTGATTTTATGTGTATTAATTGTGCAGCCCCATATATTTATTTAATTTAACATTCGATTTCATTAATTAATTAGCTTTTCAACTCACAAACCCCCTACAATTTCCTCGCTAATTCCCATTTGGAAAAAACCCTGCATTATTTCACACTAGTTGCGAAACTAGTTGTTTCAACTTGGTTGTGATTGCAGTGTGCTTGCAGAGACTCCGCCCACAGGCTCTTCTGATTGGCTGTGATCTTTTGATCGATTTGGTTGCGAGTGCAGTGCGTTTGCACAGAGACTCCGCCCACAGGCTCTTCTGATTGGCTGTGATCTTGGACTGATTTGGTTGCGAGTGCAGTGCGTTTGCACAGAGACTCCGCCCACACACGCTTCTGATTGGCTGTAATTTTTGATTGACTCACTCTCGTAGTTCGTTGCATCTGGACTGGACAGACAAACTGCTTGTTGCTGAAATTTTATCACATCTTGTCCAGTTAGGACAAGGTATTACATCTGCTTTTTGAATGATAACTTGCCTTTGGAGATCTGCTCTCGTTCAATGCATCAACGGCAGACAGGTGCGTGTGCACTCGATGTTCACTGAGTAATGGTGCTTAACTGGACACAACACATTATTTTACTCAATGCTGTAACTCTAAACACATGACAGACTGACAAGTGCAGAGATGGCCTGAGCCTGCAGCACCACTTCAGGCCAACACATGAAGAGATGCAGAAACAAAGGACCATTCAAACTTCAACAACTGCAAGTCTAAAGGCCCATGAGAGACTCCGCAACAGGACACTTCTTTAGTCCTCGCTGCACCATGAGCCAAAGACTCGCTTTAATAGACCAGCGTTTCACAGCACAGCTGCTTCCCAATGTGAAGCTTCATTCTAGACCAACAGACTCATTCACAACACAACACATGTTTCCTGATGCACATTTATATTCCTCTATACACTGAACACATTTGGTGGAAAATTCACTCCAAAACTGCTAATAAATTTCACAATTAAATCACAAACAATGGCAAGTAACGGCACACTGAATTAAACAAAAAAATTATTGCAAAAATATTAAAAGTTAAAATTATTATATTTTTTTTATGTTGTAATGTTGCTGTTTGAGCATGAAGAAGCTCCAGTTCTTCTCTATATCAGTGTCAGTGTTTCTGAACTCCTGAAACGCCTCCATTGTAGTCTTGAGTTTCTTCCGGGAACAAACGTCACAATATTGCTCATTATAATAATTAATACGCAGAATAAAGGGGCGGGGCCTGGATGAGTTAGTTAGTAGTGTGTTAAACTGGCGGTTATGGTAAGAGGCGGGACATTTCCCAAACACGCTCGAAGCGCTCGACCAATCACAACACACTGCTCCAGCCGACCAATCAGAGCACAGTGTGCTTTTCAGAAGGAGGGGCTTCATAGAGACAGGAAGTAATCAGAGCGTTACTGACAGACTGGGAAGAGAGGAGCCGCAACAATGGAGAATATGAGGAGAATAATCAACATTCAAGCAGGAAAACCAGTTCTAGTAGAGTAGAAAACAACATCAAGACTGTGTAAAAGGGTATAAAATAGCCTCTTTAAACCATTTTTATACACTCCATTAAAAAATTGTGACCATACATTATCTGCTTCAAATTTTCATACAAAACAGCTCATACCTTACCAACTTACAGTAATATACCGGTTTTATTACACTACTGTACAGATCAAAGGTTGTCTGCATTCTTTCGAGATTATAAGGGGGTTTTCAGCTCTGCTCTTACAGACAAAGATAACCATCTCGACTTGTTCTATCCTCATTGAAAAGAAGCTCTGAACATCTGCAGGCTTTTAACTTGCAACTACCAAAAAAAAAAAAAAAAGGCACAGAAAACCATGATATATTTGCACGCAAAAAAACTAATGTGATCATCCATCCGAGGGCTGATTGTCTCTCAGACACTGAAGGTGCTAAACACATATGCAGACTTTATAGTTATGATTAATGAAGCAGTTATTGCTGATTACCCATCAGTCCACTGACCCCAAACAGTGAGTTCTGATTAGGAACGGGTCCGATTACAAACCGGCTGCGTTTGACTCCATTTATGGTTAATAAAAGAGGGAGGAGGACGTCAGCGCCTGACTTGTTTTCCTCAGAAAGCGTACTGTAGTCGTGCATGTGGTTTTCAGGAACGTCAAATGATGCAATAGACATGCTTAATAATAGCTGTAACTAACTTCCTTCCCGGGATCATAATCTACTCAACTAAACTCCAGACTCCCAAAAGGAAAGACACGTCGAGTCTGCTTCACGTTTAGCTGGTGTTTGTGGGAACGAGACGTGCTCAGTTTTGTTATGAATGATCATGCAAGATGCGATCAGAGATTGGTGTCGCTCTCAGACTGCGAGATGTGAAAGGTTTGAGCTATAAACAGGATTAGGAACGTTTGACCGTGTCGAATCGAGCCTATTTTTATTCTCAGGGCATGTTGTTTGGCAAATACTCAGAAGCTACATGCCTAGTCCATTATGGGCGAGACACGCTGGAAAACATTCCACTGACTTGCTGACGTATCTCTGTACTTTCGAAGTTAAGATGGAGATAAGATACTCTCCTTACTTTATTAATGCATTGTGCAATGTATAAAAGAAAACAATGCTATTAAACTCAAACGTATTTAATCTATAGGATAGCACATCTTGATGCATTTAAAGAAAAAAAAATTGGTTTAAGTTATTAAATACACCAAGATGCATTAATCTAAACCAGAATGTTAACTATTTAAACTATTCAGAAACATGACAGGCCTACGTAAGAACTGACCTTCAGGTTCAGAAAAATGTCAAGCATGTTTAGTAATAAAGAGGTGGAATTGTTTTTAAAAATAAATTATATGAAATTATAGGCAAATGAATGGGCAGAGAAGGTTAGCGTTCTCACTGTCATTAGGGTTTGTGCTCAGAAAACCTGATATTTGGGTTAATCCTTCTGCTCTATTGGACGACTTAAAAGGCGAAGTCGCTTCAAATTAGGGAGTCTCCGCATATTTCCTCAGACCCTGATCCCACCCTAAAACACATTAGCAAATCTGCAAGATTAGGTTCAGCCTCGGTCAATATGTACCAAGCCAACGAAACCCCATTTTGACTCCAGACTGGCTGACTTGACCAGCCACCAATCTCCATTCTCCAGGCCTTTAAACGTGCCATTTAAAAGACTATTATAGAAACATCAAATTAGTCCTTTCTCTGAAAAGCCACAGTCTGTGGGAATGCACAGTCAGGAGGAACGCCAAGACTGTTTTTATGAGACTAAAATTAGACGGATGTCAGCTTGACACTCATGCTATAGTATACAGCTCGTCGATTACTGCATTAAAATCACTTTTCCACAAATCCAATTTATACAGCTTCACTGTTTTCCAGTTTATTGCTGTGAAGCCGCTTTGAAACGATCTGTATTATTATTGTGATGCAAACAGAACTCAATTCTGCTGTATAATCCAGATGTTTAAAGTTCAGGCAAAGGTGTGGCATATTTATGACATTGTAAGTCTATAATATTCATATAATCACTCTATGGTTAGAATTGGTTGCAAGTTATTAAAACTGCAGATCCAAACAGTGCATCATTCATAATAGCAATGCAGACATCATACATATATCCAATCATAACCGCACAAACTTCAAGAGCTGGAGAGGAATTAGTAGTATTTATCAAGTATGTGATAATCCCTGGAGTTATCAAGCGTCTAATAGGACGACAATTTCTCACTAACAAGAATATCATCTGGTTCTCAGAGAAATGAACGTGTAATAAGAAAGGCCAAGATGACAATCGCCAACGTCGTACAATCGTACAACCTCTTTCTGTCTTCTATCAGTATCAGTTTCTCACCTGAAGACTCTGAACAACACGAGCGCTATCGGCCAGACTGCACACAATTACTTATTCACTCAAACACACCTGAATATTCATAATCAGGTCTTCGCCGCCACTGTAGAGACTGAGAGCCAAAGCCTCGCTCTGGATAAAAAGCACCAACTAAATAGTAAATAAAGATTATGGTTGTGTTGAACCCTACGACACTGCCTAGACAGCATTACCTAGTCTACCTAGTTACCTAGACAAACATATGCACTTTACACACGATATAGAGGTCCAAAAGTCTGACACTACAAAAAAACGTTTGTATTGCAACTAACTGTAATGATAGTGTTTTTTTTTTAAGGGTTCCCAGAAATTATTTGATTATTATCTATTCTCATGGAAAGTTTAGCCATACATACATACATACATACCATACATACATACATATATATATATATATATACACACACACATATAGATAGATAGATAGATAGATAGATTATTTTCACATACAGCTTATTGATAAAAGCATTAAAACGACGGATTTTCCATGGCATCTTATATATTAATTTTGTGACATTATTTCTAACAAACCCAAATATCACAGCAGTTTTTGTAAGCATCATTTTGCTGCTACTGTATACGGTTAGTAGTGTTGGATAAAACCATGCACAATACAAATGTTTATATTCATATTAGCTATACACATTCAACAACGCAGGCAGTGAGTAGGCTACAGGTGTGACAGTGATGGACTTTATATATGTAACGTTATATATGTATATATATATAAACCGCCTATATGGTGCCTAAAAATACCGGTGCACCTTTTGGTCCACTGACACAGAAATAACTGCGCTGGCATGGCCGTCATTCAGTCTAATAATAACTGATCTATAAGAGCCTCACGTGGAAAGATACTATATGCTTACTGCTTAAAGAAACCTGGCAAACATGCATATCACTCGCACATTAAAGTTGCACTGCTAACTGTGGAAAAGTGGAAAGTTCCATTCCGTCAACAGACACGCGCGCGCATTCCTGTGGCGCGCGCACGCGTGCCAGCGCACTGTGGAGAAGTGCAGTGAAAAGATCATTTAAATCAGTGAACGAGCACAGGAGAGTTACCTCAGCACTTTGCCAACCGCCTGAAGGACCATTTTACAGCTTAATCCGTTTTTAGGAGAGGCTGTTTTTAGGCTGTCTCCGGTTATGCTGTGATCTCCGACCATGTCGTAAAGAGCCCGGTCTGACGGACTCGATCATAGGTTGTGATAAAGTCAGTCCAGAGTTCGCAGGAGTATCGCATGCAAAACAGAGGCTCGGAGTCTCTTCTCTTTCAGCTGAACTTCTGGCCAATCACAGCACAGATGGGCGAGGCCAAGGCGCAATAGTTGGAATGGTAAAAAAAAAAAAAAAACTCCCAACACACACTGGATGTGGAGAACAATGCGCTTGGATCTTGGGTACAGTAAGACTGGAGTTTTACTAAAACCACAGAAAAGCACTCACACTGGGGAACAAACGCATATGATTCCAATACTTATATTGGAATAATATAATGCAGATATAAAAGAAACAACTCGTCGCTACACCAAGTATTTGAGTGTCTTATTTACAACTTTTTCCTCACTGGAAACTCTTTGTTTATCAACCATTCAAAGGATACATAACTATTTATGTGATCATTTATAAATAGCATTTTTATAGACATTATTCATTTTGCCTGGAATTTATATAAAAAAAAAAAAAAAAAAGAATAAAAAAGAAAAAATACTGTATACATTCAGTAACACGCTTAAAAAAGCAACAAGGACATACATAGTTTTATAATTAAAGTGTATTAACTGGTCACATTTATAAATCAGTTGCTTAAATAATTAAATGAATAAAAATGAATAAATAAATGAATAAAAACTATATTAAATGAAGAATAAAAATGAATAAATTATATACAGTATATCTCAGCTAGAATAGAAAAATAAGAATAAAAATGAATAAATAAATGAATAAAAACTCTAGCCTATTAAATTAATAAAAACTATATTAAATGAATATATATATTAAATGAATATATATATTCATTTAATATATATATATATATATATATATATATATATATATATATATATATATATATATATATATATATATATATATATATATATATATATATATATATTAAATATATATATTAAATGAATATATATATTAAATATATATATATATATATATATATATATCCGGACATCTGCCAACATTTCTCATTTAAGGAAATAAAATAACTCAAATTAAAAAAACTAAAACTTAAAAAGACCAACACATGACAAAAACTATATTGCTAAAACTTTAAATTAAATTAAAATGGAAAGAGAAAATATAAAAACTAAATAGAAATATTAACAAAAACTTTACACTTTAACACTGATATGAGGTCATAAAAAAGAGAACGAGCAAAATGTAGTTTACAATACTTGTATATTGCAGAACATTACAATAACCGCTCGATGTGTAAACTTCCCATGAAGCGTTTACATAACGGGTTCATCGCCGCCGCATGTTCTGACGGAGCCGTGACGTCCTGGATTCTGCTAATGTGCAACAATGCATGTCACGACACTGTCATTTACAGTGAACATCAGACTGGAATTTTTCTGCAGAGCTCGAGCGCATGTTCAGACTCGACAGCGGGAAGATGAGGGCCGGTCTGGCCCCGGGACTAGCATTTTAGTATTTAAGTCATCTAACAGTGTGCCAAGACTGACAAACACATGCTAGATAGAGACTCAGCGGCTCCATGCATCGCCCGCTTTAGCTTTTCTGGTAATATATAATATAAAAATAAGCATGCACACATTCACACGCTATACATATAGTGTATATGTATAGCGCGTGAATGTGTGCATGCTTATTTATATATATTATATTATATTATATTATATTTTATTTTATTTTATTTTATATATATATATATATATATATATATATATATATATATATATATATATATATATATATATATATATATATATATATATATATATATATATATATATATATATATTATATAATATTATATTATATTATATTATATTATATATATATATATATATATATATATATATATATATATATATATATATATATATATTTTATATAATATTATATTATATATATATATATATATATATATATATATTAGGGCTGTCAAACGATTAATCGCGATTAATCGCATCCAAAATAAAAGTTTGTTTTTACATAATACATGTGTGTGTGCGGTGTATAATTATTTTCTATATATAAATACACACACATGCATGTATATATTTAAGAAATATTTGCATGTATATACTGTGTATATATATTATATATAATTTATATTATATATAAATATTTTATATATAAATAACACATTTTCTTAAATATATATATATATATATGCATGTGTGTGTATTTATATATAGAATATAATTATACTCCGTACACACACATGTATTATGTAAAAACAAACTTTTATTTTGGATGCGATTATATATATATAATATATATATATATATATATATATATGCGAATATATATATATATACAGAATATGCATAGAAGTCATCACACATGCATGACAGCTTATTTTTATCTGAAACTTATTAATGAAGGTCATAATGCTAAAAGTGTCCATTGCATTACCTGTTAATATCCTGGCTGGCCCTAATCTAAACACTAGCGTCAGCCTTCAATTATTACTGCACAAGCTTTCAAAGGTCAGCCTGAAATAAATGCTGGAAAAAGCGTTTCTAAACTGAGGCCTGGGCGTCAGGGTTGTACGTGGGAGTGTTGAACATAATGAGGCCTGTGTGAGCGGACAGGAGAGCGGCCTGACGTCGGGCGAGAGCCTTCACAGACGGTGTTTGTCCAGAGAAACGAACAGAGGACTCTTTCATTGCCTCTACAGGTGAGAGAAAATGAGGCTCTCTTGTGAAAGCAGTGACGCAAACGTGTAGACGCCGAGTGTTTTCTTAGGAAGTTTAGTGCTGTAGGAGTGTAAGATAGGCACCTGCTTTCTACCTCACAGGACCAAAATATCTTGGATATATGTTTAGTTACAAAGGATCTTCACTTCTAAAAGGTGCGGTCGCAATTTAGGTGAAATGTGCAGAGAACTGCAGCGATGTATGAAGTCACGAACTAAATCCAAGCAGATTTCTGTTAAATGGCGGATTTGAGTGACCAACTTTCTAGCGAAACTCTGGATTGCTTTTGAATTTCTTTCAATTGTGCCACAAAATGGTAAATGTGATCGCACTTTAATGCAGTTGACCGGTGAAATCTCTCCAAAGCATTAAAAATAACACCACAATAGATTAAAAACGACAAATTATTAACCAGCACTTCATTCCAACCCTTTTAAGATGTTCGAATTTTCCATAGTTTAAGGTGATTTTTACCTCCAAACACAAGAAAAGAACAAAAAAAGTATCATGAACGAACTAATTCTTTTAAAGGTCCCGTTCTTCGTGATCCCATGTTTCAAACTTTAGTTAGTGTGTAATGTTGCTGTTAGAGCATAAATAATATCTTTATTAAACTCATCAGTATATGTTTGATCATCATTCAGACAGCAGACTTGTAGGCTATTAATAAATAATGGATACATACAAGCAGATGACAAATACGTTATAATAACCGTAATTAAACTACTAAACTATACCTGTTTCATCTCTATACAGCACTCTGACTCTGTAGGCATTATTGTCCGACTCGAAATGAACGCTGTTACTGAGAGTTTCTGATATTATCATCATTCCGTGAGATGAGATTGTCCTGAGAGACTGAGCGCGAGCTCATGAAGCCCCGCCCCCTGTGCCGGCAGCAGCAGCTCATTTGCATTTAAAGGGACACACACTAAAACAGCTCATTTTTCTGAGCCCCAAAAAAATGACAATTTAAACATGCTGTAAAAAATGATCTGTGGGGTATTTTGAGCTGAAACTTCACATACACACTCTGGGGACATCAGAGACTTATTTTACATCTTGAGAAAAGGGGCATAATACGGGACCTTTAAAACCAATATTTGGTAAGGAAAACACTTTTTTTTTTTATCATTAATCACGCTAATCTCAGCCAAAGCTCTCAATCACAAATTTTATCTCTTAAAACTCATCTTTGATCACCAAAAATGACATATTTAAAAGTTTTTTCCTTGAAAAAAAAAGTTCTTCATGCCTTAAAATAGCTTGAATGTAACTCGACACCCTTGCCTGTGGTTCTATGAATATGCAAATGAGCCCCGCCTCCACTCACTCACTCATCTCAGAGATCCACTGGTTGACGATCACACGTTGATCTGATTGGTTACAAGGTAGTTTGTGACGTCAGAAACACCAAAGCGTGTTTTTGAGACTGTCTTTGGTTCACTGCAGTTTTAAGGAGGAAATACTCAGCAATGCTGTCGACTTATGAATTTACACATGCTTTGTCTTAAAGCAGATTAAAAACACCACATAGACACATAAACAACATTAAAAGCCATCATATTGACTACTCTTATGCTGCTTTTTTTGGAGCTTGACCGTTATAATCAGCATCCATTTGTGTATGGAAAAACCTGTCAAACCTCTTATTTTGCATTTCAAAGGAGAAAATAAAATATGGACCTTGAATTTTTTGGGTAATCGACTCCCTAAAGATGCAAGAGGGATTGTGAAAATACACCTAGGAAATTAAGTTAGCTTAGTATATTTGAGCTGATCCCAGAATTTATCAAGTTCCCCTTTGCAAACATGCCAACGTCGAACTCTGTATCAGGTTTAGCAAAACCACAGCACTATATTATGAGAAGGCCCGCTGAATGAATGCGAGCGCTGTTTACAGCCGGAGAAGCAGCGAGTACCTGTGGAAGAGGGTCCAGAGAAGACCGTGAGCGCTTTCCAAATCAACCGGCGCATCTTCCTCGGATTTCGCCATTGGGAAACATATCAGAGCGTTCCCCGTAAGAAAAAGAAATTAAAAGAAAGGACAATGGCTCCTTCACACTACTTTTCCTAAAACTTTATCAGAAATAGAGAAGATAAAGACAGTCGGCCTAGCCTATACGTGCGAGAGCCACACAGTCGTCGGGAGAAAGAGCTGAAGTCGGTGGCTGTCGTCTCTGATAAGTTCCTCTCTAGTCTGCTGTCGCTGATAAGGGCGTCTAGAGGACTAAACCATGTAGATTAACAACCCTTCAACATGCAACCACCATTGATGGACAGCAATACTCTTAAAGTCCCCCTGTGGTGAAAATCCAGCTTTTAATGTTGTTTATATGTCTATAACATGGACACCTATTATTCACAAGATGTAAAATAAGTCTCTGATGTCTCCAGAGTGTGTATGTGAAGTTTTAGCTCAAAATACCCCACAGATCATTTTTTACAGCATGTTTAAATTGTCACTTTTTTGGGGCTCAGAAAAACACGCCGTTTTAGTGTGTGTCCCTTTAAATGCAAATGAGCTGCTGCTGCCGGCACAGGGGGCGGAGCTTCTCGAGCTCACGCTCTTTCAGGACAATCTCTCAGTAGCGGTGTTCATTTCGACCCGGAGTCGCACAATAATGCCCACAGAGCCAGAGATTATACGCTGTACGGAGAACAGGTATAGTTTAGTTTAATTACGGTTATATCTTGTCAGTCATCTGCTTTTATCCACTATTAATACAAGCCTGCTGGCCAAACATATACTGATGAGTTTTATGAAGTCATTAAACCATGTGTAAATTCATAAGTCGACAGCATTGCTGAGTATTTTCTCCTTAAAGGAGCTGTATGTAAGAAATGTATTTCAATTAATCATAAAATGGCCCTGATATGTCACTAGACATTAAGAAATCATGTTCATTTCAAATACTTATATCGCTGACAACAGTAGTACGGCCAGGATATTGTCATTTAAAAAGTGAACTTGCAGCCCTCAACTGATGTTGATGTTGTCATCTTGTGTTTTGGCCTGAAGCCCCACCCTCCACCTATCTACCAATCACGAAGTCAGAAGTGTTTCGGCATCCGGGTTGCCAGCTCTGCTCTAGTTACCATAGCTGCAGCTCCTTGTAGCAGCCTACGTTCCTGCTGGATCCTGCAGCATATCTGGCAACCTCGAGTCAGGGGGGAGGGGGAGCGGATACACTGCTCTACAGTAATTTGAAAGTGATTGCAGTACCAGTTTTGGCCACAATCTTACATACAGCTCCTTTAAAACTGCAGTGAACCAAAGACAGTCTCAAAAACACGCTTTGAAATCGCTGGTGTTTCTGACGTCACGCACTACCTTGTAACCAATCAGATCAACGTGTGATCGTCAACCAGTGGATCTCTGAGCTGAGTGAGTGAGTGGAGGCGGGGCTCATTTGCATATTCATAGAACCGCGCATACTAAATGAGGCAAGGGTATCGAGTTACATTCAAGATATTTTAAGGCATGAATACATTCTTTTAAAAGGAAAAATGCTTTAAATATGTCATTCTGGTGATCAAAGATGAGTTTTAAGGGATAAAATTATTGACTGCTTAAAGTTAACGCTTCCAAAAGGTTTATTTTGTTGCAGCGATGCCACTGAACTTCCTGAAACTACCATGAAGAACCTTATTCTGCTAAAGAACCATTTGTGCAATGAAAAGGTTCCATGGACGTTAAAGATTCTTCATGGAACCATCAATGCCAATAAAGAACCTTTATTTTTATTTTTTTAAACAATAAGGAGCTATATTAAGTAAATTATATCAAGTTATATTAATAATCTGCATTTTAAACTAATTTAAACAGGCAAAAGAAATAATGTTCTTGTGTTTTAACCTGATGTTTGACTTGCGATGATGTTTGCTTAACATTGTTCTGAAAGTACAGCCGGAGTAAGCTTTGAGCGTTATATAACTTGTGCAGAAGTGCTGTGGGAATATTCGAGGTTAAGGTTTGTGCTTTCTCTGCTTCCGGCTGCTTATGAAAAAGAACGGCAGGAATGTGCCGATACATTGTTTCCCAGACGCTCGCGTTCACACACACAGCTTTCCTGTGTTCACAGGCTTCCTCAATAACCAGCCAAGCCTTTCTGTTGAACAAGAGGCTTCCTCAAACATCCCTGCGAGAGAAACTGTGGAGATGAAGCGCCGCACCTGTGCGTTAACGTCTCCTCGCTTCAGTAAATGAGCAGAAACCTCATTCAATGATCAAATTCACTTGTACTAAAGAACTAAACATATAATTGCATATAATTTCCTGCACCACTAAACGGCATTTAATATAGGATGCATAGTGTCCGATTAATGATTTTCCATCCCATAATGTTGTGTGATTTAGGTTTCAAGAACTGCATAAAATGCAAAAGCTTTGTTTTATGAACACTTGTATCATATTCCCAAAACAATAACATTAGCATCATGAGCCGATACTTTTATTCGGCACGGATTATTAAATTAAGTTGATCAAAATTGACAGTAAAGACATTTGTGTGTGTCAATGTAGCAAAATATTCTATTTCAAATCAATGTTGATCTTTAGAACTTTCTATTCATCAAAGATCTTATGACAGGATTCTTCAGTTTCCACAGAGATATGAAGCAGCAGCACAACCGTTTTCAACACTGATAATAATCAGAAATGTTTCCCTTAATGAACACACACTAATAATTTTATTCAGAAAGGATGTGTTACATCAAAAGTGACAAAGACATAATGTTACAAAAGATTCTGATTTCTAATAAATGCCATTTGAACTTTGTTCATGAAATAATTCTGGATGAAAAAATAAATATCACTGTTTGCACAAAAATATGAAGCTGTTTTCAACACTGATAATAATCATAAATGTTTCTTGAGCATCAAATCATCATGATTCCTGAAGGATCATGTGACACTGAAGACTGGAGTAATGATGCTGAACATTCAGCTTTGTATTCAATATATTGTTATTTGAAACTAATATTTTTTACTGTAATTTTTGATCAAATAACTGCAGCCTTGGTGAGCATTAGAAGCGTTCTATCACATAAAAAAAATAAAAATAATAATACAGACCCTAACATTTTGAATTGTACATTATTTGATTGACAGTTTATGAAACAAAAGAACAAGCTTAAAGGAGAACTCCGGTCAATTTTAACATTGAGCTCATTTTTTTGTACATTTGGAGTGCTGTCAATACAGAGAACAACGACAAAAATTGGTGTTGCCTACACCGTGTTATCCTCTTTTTAAAATTTGCATAGGTTTATCACGCGCGTGAACTCGGCAATCGACTACTTTGGACTTCAACCGAAAAACAGGATGTAAACAGGTATTTGCGCTGGCTTAAATAACATCATTTTTATACATATCTTTCACATCTACTGCAGTCAGATTCACTGTGTTCACTCTGAAGGAATCACTCACATGGCTGTGCACTTGTAATGACACATCAAGGATGTTAAGAGGCTAAAAGCAGGTTTAAAACTTGCCCCATTGAAGTCAACAGGGTGCAAATTTTAAAAAGAGGATAACACGGTGTAGGCAACACCGATTTTTGTCGTTGTTCTCTGTATTGACAGCACTCCAAATGTACAATAAAATGAGCTCAATGTTAAAATTGACCGGAGTTCTCCTTTAAGTCACTCCAGACCTGAATGAGGGAATACATGAATGAATGAGAGAGTGGAGACTGATTCTTACAGAAAGTGAGTCTTATCGGTCTATCAGTTTACTCAGTCTCACATCTCTCCTTCTGTGTGTGTGTGTAACGGACACCAAAGCACTCTGGGACATCACACTGAGGTCTAATCAAACGAAGCGCTCGTAAAGATACGGCATGTGCCTCTCGAGCAGAGACAGGTTAGAAACCTCGTCTGAGAATAAAGAGAAAGCTTGGCTGGCCATCAGAGGACCTCAACAGGAACTTATGCAACCGTCTGGTTCTCTAATGTCCATCAGCAGAAGCAAACAAAGCCCAGCAGGAGGTTCATGAGGAACGTCTCATGCTGTGCAATCCTAACATGCTTTACAAAACCCTCGTGTAAAACATCCGAGTGACAAACGAGAGAGTCGAACCTTCCCTGATCAGAGAGCTCGACCTCCACCTTCTAAACTTCACTCCATCAAATCACAATGGTGTTTCCATACAACTAAACATAGTGAAGGTTATTTACACTCTTGTAGGTGCAAAGATATTATAGTTATAACACAACCAAAACAGACAAAAAAATACAAAAAAATAACTGTAGTACGTCACTGAATAAATGGCACGGAAAGTTGACAAAGCTGTGTTTTCCTTTACATCCTCATCGAATGAGGAATTATGCTCTTAAATAAAAAAAAAAAAAAGGTTTAATCTTGTGAAAAGGAGGTGCTTAATTCTACTGAATGTGCGCTTGTAGTGTACTTTAAATATTAAAAGTATATTAGGGATGCACCGATATCTAAATTTTGGCTGATACGATAACCGATTATTCTTTATATTTGAAAGCCGATAACAGATCGGCCGATAAATCTACATTTTTATCATTTTTGAAAGCCTGATTACAAAAACAAGTCTCACCAGTAAAAGCCATGTCCCAATCACACAATTATTATGTTCTCATTATAGTTTTATGTGGCTGATATGACAGACTTGCGCCGCACATGTTTGCACTGAACCGTATTTTCAATCATATTTCAAGCAATTCAAACCCATCATGACGAACACTGGCATCTGAAGCGTCTCGGCTGGAGGAAATAATACATTATTTATCGGCTTTAATATATCGGGCTGATAATGAGAACATTAATTAAAAATCAACATATCGGCAGATATCGATATGGTGGCCGATATAGTGCATCCCTAAAGTATATATATTAAAAAAAAAAATATATATATATATATTTGTAGATAATATAATATTATTAAATAAATAAAAGGCAACTTAAGTGCAGTTAAAGGGTGTAGACTTCCATGACGATGAAACACATTTAAGTACATTTTTAAAAAAGTGCACTTTTGTAATGTCAGGTTAAAAAGTTAATTTTATATCATGTTTAAAAATGTTTTATTGTGCTTTAAAGAA
>CM040798.1:2220676-2250676 GCA_022829025.1 Squalius cephalus
TGATCCAGTACAATGGGAGACCCAGTACAGTGACCCAGTACAGTGATCCAGTACAGTGGGAGACCCAGTACAGTGACCCAGTACAGTGGGAGACCCAGTACAGAGACCCAGTACAGTGGTCCAGTACAGTGACCCAGTACAGTGATCCAGTACAGTGACCCAGTACAGTGGGAGACCCAGTACAGTGACCCAGTACAGTGGGAGACCCAGTACAGTGGGAGACTCAGTACAGTGACCCAGTACAGTGACCCAGTACAGTGACCCAGTACAGTGATCCAGTACAGTGATCCAGTACAGTGATCCAGTACAGTGATCCAGTACAGTGGGAGACCCAGTACAGTGACCCAGTACAGTGACCCAGTACAGTGACCCAGTACAGTGGGAGACCCAGTACAGTGACCCAGTACAGTGACCCAGTACAGTGACCCAGTACAGTGATCCAGTACAGTGGGAGACCCAGTACAGTGACCCAGTACAGTGGGAGACCCAGTACAGTGGGAGACCCACTGGGAGACCCAGTACAGTGGGAGACCCAGTACAGTGACCCAGTACAGTGACCCAGTACAGTGACCCAGTACAGTGGGAGACCCAGTTGTGAAAAGCGTGTTGTGAAGAGTGAAAGCTAATGATGACCTCATGCCCCGTCACCAGCCAATCAAGCGCTGAGGGAACCATGCGGAGACTAAAGCACAAGAGACTCTGTGAATATATAAACCGAAATAGCAAAACAAGCTGAGCCTGAACAGGGCGAGGAAACCCTGTGTGTTAGCAAGCCTGGGCAGGAGCAGGGTGTGTGTTCGAGAGGACAGATCACACACACACAGAACAAACCAAACGCCATTAATGAGCCACGCTTGATACTTCTGTAGCAATGCATGCTTTACACCTGTGACCCTGGACTACAAAACCAGTCACATGGTTATTTTTAATTTTTTTTAAGATTTATACATCACATGAAAGCTGAATAAATAAGCTTTCCATTGATGTGTGGTTTGTTAGGATAGGACAATATTTGTCCGAGATAATCTGGAATCTGAGGGTGAAAAAAAAAATTTAAAAATGTTTTTAAAAATAAAAAAAATAAAAACATTGAGAAAATCACCTTTAAAGTTGTCCATTTATGTGTGTGATTGTGCTGCATTAACTCACACAAAGAAATGTTTTATATATTACTACATATATATATATATATATATATATATTTGTGATCCAGGGTCACATATACTTGTGCTCAAAAATATATTATTCTTATATGTAATGGATAATATTCTCACATGGGCTGGAATGTGATTTCAAAGCATTTGAATCTGTTTTTAATGAAATTTGTTTTTCATGAAATTTGTTTTTAAATTAAGCAGCAACGTAAAAAGCACGAACCATTTCTCACAATCACCTGAAGAGATGCGTCACGTTTGAAAGTGAAAGCATCAGTGTAAGTGAACAGGACAGTTCCCAATGACAGACTTCTACAGTGCATGTGGGTAATCCTTCGACAATACACTGACCTGATCCAATATGAAAAGTTAATAACAATAACATGAAATTGACCTTGGAATAAACAGATGTTTATTTGAGAATGAGGACGACACATTTACAAAATCAACTTCTCCTTTAAAGATTTGGAAAAGGAAAATACAGCTTGTATCCACTGCAAATTCACTGTTAGAAGTGACCCAGCAACAACAGTTTACCAGCATTTTGGATCAATTACATACAATCTCATCACACAGATCTTACATTAGAGAAGCACAAAAGCTTATCTGAGAATATAGTGAAGTTACATGGTGAGTTACTGAGGTAGGATTGGTCAGTACTATTGAAGGCGGGGCTTAGAGAAGTCAATTAGTTTTGACGATGGCTGCTAAGAAACCACCCAGGACACCCAGTAAAATCCATGTATGCATGCAAAAATGCATAAATATGCATTTTACACATATTTAAATAAATGCATTCGTAGATAAATGCATGCATCAATAAATACATATGCATCAATGCATACATGAATAAATGCACAAATAAGTGCATCAATAAATTCATGCATAAACAAATAAACATGACCATTTCCACACAATCATTCAAAGTAATCAGGGTATTCTGAAGGAGCTGTTATAATGCACCTCCATCTAATGGTGCACTTCACTGTTCAGCCCAAATCACTGACAGAAATATAAATGTAGGTGGTCATATTCTCATGGCACAGAATGACTGAGTGACCCATTTTACCAGATTAGTTCTAATATGGTCTGGGCAGCGAGATTTGTGTTATGAATGTTTCATAATAACATCATAGTACATGAAACTCTTCCAATTAAAAAAAGCACAGATGCTATGTGAAACAACTAAAAGCAAAGCAATGAATGCAAACATTATCGATGTGTGGCTGTATTTTTCCAGCATTGTAGTCCGCTAATCCTTCAGGAAGAGGTTCTGATGGGATCTGGAGACTGAAGAGAGAGGATCTCCATCTCTATGAGCATCAGCAGAGCTGGATTACACAGGCATTAACTGAAGTGCATTCCCTCCACAGCTGGATAACACTTACATAACGCTCAGATGATGATGATGCTGCGCTCGCTCACTCCAGGCCCTCGTCAACATGTGCATGAAGAGCATGTGTGTGTGCAGTGCATGTGGAGTCCAGTTCAGAAGAGCTGCACATCCGAGCCAGGTCAAGTATGACGAGTGTAACACTATTATTCAGTGCCAACACCACTGACATGTAGATGGTGATTAAAGACAATGCATTTAAAATCTACATACGCATGAAGAGCATATACAGTCAAACCAAAAATTATTTAAAGGGGTCATATAAATTCCATTTTTGTACAAGTTATGATTCTTTAGGGTCTAAATGAAAAGTTTGTAATATACTTTAATTAAAAATTATCATTAGTATTGTAAGAAAACACTAATTTTACCTGGTCAAAAACAGCTCTGTTTTCAGCTCTGAGACTACAGCCGAGACTACAGCCGAGACTACAGCCGAGACTACAGCCGAGACTACAGCCGAGACTACAGCCGAGACTAAAGCCAGAGACTAAAGCCAGAGACTAAAGCCAGAGACTACAGCCAGAGACTACAGCCAGAGACTAAAGTCAGAGACTACAGCCAGAGACTACAGCCGAGACTACAGCCGAGACTACAGCCAGAGACTACAGCCAGAGACTAAAGTCAGAGACAACAGGCAGAGACTACAGGCAGAGACTAAAGGCAGAGACTAAAGGCAGAGACTACAGCCGAGACTAAAGTCAGAGACTACAGCCAGAGACTACAGCCGAGACTACAGCCGAGACTACAGCCGAGACTACAGCCGAGACTACAGCCGAGACTACAGCCGAGACTACAGCCGAGACTACAGCCAGAGACTACAGCCAGAGACTACAGCCGAGACTACAGGCAGAGACTACAGGCAGAGACTACAGGCAGAGACTACAGCCAGAGACTACAGCCGAGACTACAGCCGAGACTACAGCCGAGACTAAAGTCAGAGACTACAGCCAGAGACTACAGCCGAGACTAAAGTCAGAGACTACAGCCAGAGACTACAGCCGAGACTACAGCCAGAGACTACAGCCAGAGACTACAGCCAGAGACTACAGCCAGAGACTACAGCCGAGACTACAGCCGAGACTACAGCCAAGACTACAGCCAGAGACTACAGCCAGAGACTACAGCCAGAGACTACAGCCAGACTACAGCCGAGACTACAGCCGAGACTAAAGTCAGAGACTACAGCCAGAGACTACAGCCGAGACTAAAGTCAGAGACTACAGCCAGAGACTACAGCCGAGACTAAAGTCAGAGACTACAGCCGAGACTACAGCCAGAGACTACAGCCAGAGACTACAGCCAGAGACTACAGCCAGAGACTACAGCCAGAGACTACAGCCAGAGACTACAGCCAGAGACTACAGCCGAGACTACAGCCAGAGACTACAGCCGAGACTACAGCCGAGACTAAAGTCAGAGACTACAGCCAGAGACTACAGCCGAGACTACAGCCGAGACTACAGCCGAGACTAAAGTCAGAGACTACAGCCAGAGACTACAGCCGAGACTAAAGTCAGAGACTACAGCCAGAGACTACAGCCGAGACTACAGCCAGAGACTACAGCCAGAGACTACAGCCAGAGACTACAGCCAGAGACTACAGCCGAGACTACAGCCGAGACTACAGCCAAGACTACAGCCAGAGACTACAGCCAGAGACTACAGCCAGAGACTACAGCCAGACTACAGCCGAGACTACAGCCGAGACTAAAGTCAGAGACTACAGCCAGAGACTACAGCCAGAGACTAAAGTCAGAGACTACAGCCGAGACTACAGCCGAGACTACAGCCGAGACTAAAGTCAGAGACTACAGCCAGAGACTACAGCCGAGACTAAAGTCAGAGACTACAGCCGAGACTACAGCCAGAGACTACAGCCAGAGACTACAGCCAGAGACTACAGCCAGAGACTACAGCCAGAGACTACAGCCGAGACTACAGCCGAGACTAAAGTCAGAGACTACAGCCAGAGACTACAGCCAGAGACTACAGCCGAGACTAAAGTCAGAGACTACAGCCGAGACTACAGCCAGAGATACAGTCAGAGACTACAGCCAGAGACTACAGCCGAGACTACAGCCGAGACTACAGCCGAGACTACAGCCGAGACTACAGCCGAGACTACAGCCAGAGACTACAGCCAGAGACTACAGCCAGAGACTACAGCCGAGACTACAGCCGAGACTACAGCCGAGACTACAGCCAGAGACTACAGCCGAGACTAAAGCCAGAGACTACAGCCGAGACTAAAGTCAGAGACTACAGCCAGACTACAGCCAGAGACTACAGCCAGAGACTACAGCCAGAGACTAAAGTCAGAGACTACAGCCGAGACTAAAGCCAGAGACTAAAGCCCGAGACTACAGCCGAGACTACAGCCGAGACTACAGCCGAGACTACAGCCGAGACTACAGCCGAGACTACAGCCGAGACTACAGCCGAGACTACAGCTGAGACTAGAGCAAAACGAGTCAGGTGATGATCCGATGCACGTTTGCATAAAGGTACAACCTAATGAAACTGGTGTCAGACAGATCAAGACACCGCAGCGTGACGTGCAATGATCCAGAGCTAAGTCAAGTGAGCTTTAAATTCAAATAAATTCATATTCACAAGCTTTATTTTCCCCATCTGAGCAATTCCAGTCCATTACAGAAAAACTTTGATGCTTCAAAATTTTTCCCAAGACATAGAGTAATATGAATTGAGCAATTTAATCCAAGTATTCTGAGCCTATATGATCACAGATTTATTTATTTAGATTTACACTGCTCGTGTTTATCTGTTGAGTGTACTTGTTAAAAATATTGCCAAAACCAAAAAATATATGTATTTTTACCATTTAGGTCTGAAATCATTAGTTGAGACTGACATGTATTATTGAAGCCCTTACATATTTATAATTGAAGTAAATATTAGTTATTTAAGTGAACCGTAAGTGACCCAAGTTGGAGTTTAGCAGATATATTTAGGCTTTTATTCACATATTAACATGATCAATGCACGTACATAGAGCACATCAAATATGGTCAACGAAAGCTCAAATCTGATTGGTTGACGCACAAGAACAAACCTTATTGGTTTAAACACGTTTAAGCTTCTGTTTCCCATATCTGATGAGCTCTACATTAAGATAAACAAAAGTCTAATGGATCTGGAACAACTTGAGCGTGAGTAACTATAATTAAATGAATATTACAATTTTTAGGTGAAGCTTCCAAGCATCAAAGCTCAAAAAGTTAAAATCTTATAACTACTAATATAATATACAACTGCTACTGAAACAGCTGCTGAATGAGCTATTAGTTTATCAAAAACACATTTTTTTCTGTCCAGCATCATTACTGTGCTTGGGAAAGTTAAGCAAACCCTTCTGAGGCCTAAATAATAGATTTCCACTGATGTCAGGTTGCTATCTTTGGTAAGCAAACAAATCGCAGTACCAGATTTGTGTACAAGCTAAAAATGAGGCATGACAAACACCAGCTTTCTGTCCTAACAAAAACGTTGTTGTATATGCATTTAAATGTTTAAATCAAGACCAAAAACTCACGCAAAATAGCCTAGATCACGACTGGTGAAAGAAGTGCTATAGGACAAATGCATCCTCTTGGCCTGAGAAACGGCTGATCCCTGAACAGCTCAGAGGTGATTTTACAGGAGATTATTTCGTGCAATCTGACTGTGAGAAGGCTACTACAGGTCAACAACTTGCACAAGCTCCCGTCCTTTACACACAGCAGCGCTAATCTCACTGCAGACCGAGTGCATGAGCGCGAGTACGGCTGATAGAGTGTGTGTTGTGGTCACGGGTAGACGACATCCATTAAATCTTGACCTTCAAGGTCATTTGGTACAAATTACATACAGTACGCCGAGATTGATCTGTACAGCTACTCTGACATACAGTTGACACTTTTATCCAAAGAGACTAAGGCCGTGTGTCCACCAAAGCGTTTTTTCACGCAGATGGCGTATTTTTCCAATTGTTTTCAATGGGAGCGCCGCGTTTTTTAAAACACCATGAGCGTAACGAGCGTTTTTTCAAATGTAGTTTTGTTGCTTTGTGCTCTTAGTGCAGACATGCTGGAATCAGATGGTCTGTTTTGCAGTGTAGACAGTTTTATTCATTATAATGAGAACCTGCTGATTTGTAGCGTCATTTACTTGCATTTTCCCTCTGTAAATAAAAAGAGGCCAGATTTGTGGGGGTAGGCCATTGAAACCTCATGGTGGGCTGAATTTCCCTTGAGAAAAAAAAAAGTAGCGTATATACTTAATCATATACTTTTAAACCTTTGCAATTTGGTTTCAAAGAATCAGTCTGAGGCCCCCCCAATGAGAAAAAATTGCGACTGCAATTACTTTATTATCTCTGTTATATTTATTTATTTATCTATATTATATATCAGTCAGCAGCCATATCACCCTGTAGCCCAAGACTGGTTGCCCACTGAAGCTAAGCAGGGCTGAATCTGGTCAGTGTCTGGATGGGAGACTCCTGGGAAAACCAGGTTGCTGCTGGAAGAGGTGTTAGTGAGGTCAGCAGGGGGTGCTCACCCTGTGGTCTGTGTGGGTCCTAATGCCCCAGTGTAGTGACGGGGACACTATACTGTCAAAGAGCACCGTCCTTCGGATGAGACGTTAAACCGAGGTCCTGACTCTCTGTGGTCATTAAAAATCCCAGGATGTCCTTTGAAAAAGAGTAGGGGTGTAACCCCGGCGTCCTGGCCAAATTTGCCCCTTGGCCTCTGTCCATCATGGCCTCCTAATCATCCCCATATACTGATTGGCTTCATCACTGTCTCCTCTCCACCAGTATGCTGGTGTGTGGTGAGCGTTCTGGCGCAATATGGCTGCCGTCGCATCATCCAAGTGGATGCTGCACATTGGTGGTTGAGGAGATTCCCCCATCTATGTAAAGCGCTTTGAGGTCTCAGAAAAAGCACTATATAAATGTAACGAATTATTATTTAACAATGTTATGTCATATTTCACTTTTATTGTCTATTTGTAAACTCATTCTATCTCTTGAACCGGAACAATTGTTACAATCACGACCGAAAACAAAAACAGCATTCAAATTTCTTCACTCTCGCAGCCCCTCAGCTAAAATCAAATTATATTATTTTTATGTTTTTTTGCTGCGTTCACACCAAATGCCAAGAGCGTCTGGCGCGAGTAATTTCCATGTTAAGTCAATGTAAAGACACGTTTATGCCTAAGGCCGTGAGTCACCAAAGCATTTTTTCACGCGGCTGGTGTATTTTTCCAATTGTTTTCAAAGGGAGCGCCACATTTTTTTTAAACACCATGAGCGTAACGAGGCGCTGAGCGTTTTTTTCACGCTGAAGCGCCCGCTGTCACTTTTTACCCAACCGTCCAATCACAGTGGAGGAGAGGCAGGACTAATACCACACCGACCAACCGCCACATTCTACTTGTACAACGTCAACAAGCAATAATAACGGAACAAAATAATTTAAAACAAGAGCCAGATAAAATGCGTTACATTGTATCGACATTTTAATATAGAATCGACACAGAAACAAAATGTGTGAAATGAGATACTAGTAACACTTTCGCGGATATTCCGTATCATAACAAGCAAAGCGTCTCATCTGGAAAAAATGCAGCGCTGCCAAAACGCTCTCAAGCGCCCACAGCTAGGCGTTTAGCAGAGCGTCTAGCGTTTTCAGCTGGATAAAAACGCTTTAGTGGACACACGGCCTAAAGCTCACACAGTCTGAGTCCGAAATTGTTGTGTGCGTTTTTCGTATTCGTCATTCAGTGGCTCCGAATTGTCCAAACACCTCTCCAAAAAAAGGCTTGCTACGGAAAACGCAGAAAATCGAACAAGATCCGAATTTTTTCATAACGGACGAAAGTTTCTTAGGCAGTGTGTAAACATGATTGACAGGTCGTATTTATTTTTTAACATGCAACATTTTCAGTGTGCAAGGACCTTAAGACACCAACAACATTTACATTTTAGTCATTTAGCAGACGCCTTTGTCCAAAGCGACTTACAAATTAGGACTAAATTAAGCGAGTCATCGTGAAGAGACAAAAACAACCCAAGAAGTGCTCAAAATACAAAGTTCAGGCATTGCTCAGAGTAGCACAAGCCAGACAAGGGAGGATTAAAGGAAAAGGGTTAGGTTTTTTTTGTTTTTTTTTAATGAGGTTAAGTGCTCACTGAAGAGGCGAGTTTTCAGTTGTCTTTTGGATGTTGTCAGGGATTCTGCATCCCGGATGAGGGTGAGGAGAGATCATCACCAGCAGGGAACTGTGAATGAGAATGTTCTGGAAAGTGATGTTGTGGCTCTCTGTGATGCAACCACGAGACGTCGCTCGTTGACCGATCGTAGGCTTCTGGTAGGGATGTAAAATTTCAACAACTTTTAGCCTTTTATGTTCAAACCGGAGTCAGACAATGATGGAGAGACTCGAGAAGAAGTGACAACATGTAGAAGCAACAGGACATTTCTGAATGGTTAGTTGATGAAGTTATGAAGCTGATGTGTAGTTATCTTCTTGTAATTGATTAGCATATTCTGTCATGATAAACTATAAATCGTGTTCAGGGGGCGGGGTTTATGTAAATTCTAGGGTTGGTGATGTCACTAACCCGGGAGGAATGTGGTGTAGTCTCTACCAGCCGTTTGTTGTAGTCCTTAAAAAGCGATTTCTGTAAAAGCAAATATCTCCCTTTGCTTTGAACTTTGAGCGTTGTAACTTTGCAGATGTTGTTTATGCTCAAACAGCAACATTACACACTAACTAAAGTTAGAGAAGTCAAATCATAATCAACCACCCCTTTAATAAAAACACTGATTCATCCAGTAACTTCATGAGTGAGTCATTGAATCATTCACTCAAACCAATTTTTGAAATTTGCAATTCAAATAAATTAAAAATTGTTTAGACCCACTGCAGCACGTTTGTAGGAATCTAACATGAACATTGAACAATGTTGCACAACTGGAGCTGCAGCACTTCAGACAGTTCAGTGATGTAGATTCAGATCTCACACACACGTTGATCTGTGAGGTATAGGGAAAGCCTGCGGGATGTCTGATAAAACTCAACATAATCCATTAAAGCTCATTCCTGCTCCATACAAGGAAAACACAAGCTTCAATAGGAATCCCTCTCGCTCTCTCACGCCTCATTTGCATTTTCTTCTCTGCATTTAAGTATGCAAACCCAAAAAAGGTGATGTAAGCCATTCTAGCCGTTTTGCAAACGTCAACGCAAGGATGAGAAATGCAAAAGTAACAAAAGGAGGAAGAGGAAGAGATGAAAGCAAGAAAGCAAACCCTTGCTGTGTTTGAGATGTGATGTAGGCCATCAGGAACTGAAACACACGTGAGCGGAAGAGAACGGCAAGAACACACACACACACACGCTTTACGCCAGCGCTCTGCTTTTATATGGACCTGTTTGTCACACATTTCATGTCCTTTGTTTGGTTTGAAAGCGGTTTTCTGAACTCACCATAAAGTTTGCTTATAAAGATAGACTAGAGAAGGTTGGCAAATCCAACGGGACAAAAATATGGGTGGGAAAGAAATGAAGCCACATCTTCTGATCCGGAGTCGTTCCTTAGCTAGTATTCAGTGCTGACATTTATCCCAAACAAGAGAAGAGGGGGATATATATACATATCACGAACTGAATCCACGATGCAGTATTATTGCGATACTCCATCAAAATGCTAAATTTGGTATTACATTGTGTGTGTAAATGAATAGTGTTGGACTTGGTGCTGAAACCCAAAGAACAATAGAGACACCAGAATAACAATATGCATGATTCTGAAGATGAAAACTTATTGTAGATGAATATGCTTGATCTCTGTCACTGACTAGATATATTTAAAATAATGTAGGACACTGTTTACCAGTAACATCAGACATTTAGCATTTATCAGGACCCAATATAGGATTGATGATTTGGAGGGATGATTTTGCTTTTCTCATTGCATTTTCTTAATCTTTCCAAGTTTGCTGTGCTATTTTGTATGGCTGAACAATGTGGCCAACATTTTGTGATTATATATCATTATGGCTATAAACTAATCTTTATAATAAATGCACATTAAAGTGACAAACTCAGAGCAGATTTACTCTTAATTAATTAAATCGCAGCCTTTGCATGTTGATAACGCACTAAGACATATCACGATTCGGGTTCGATTTGGACTAATCACGCGTGTTAGCTTCACTCCAGAGCACGCGTGACAGTCTGACAGCCTAATCGAAGCACATGAGGCCTGGTCTAAAGATAGCAGCTTCCGGTCTGAGGCACAACAACAAGCTCTTCGCGTGCAGCGTGCGATTCTGAGAAGAATGATGCAAACATCTCCAACATCCTTCTTTAAACTCTCTCTCGTCTCTGCTTAACCGGCGGGAGGATCTATAAAAAGCGCCTGGGCCTGAAGGGAGTGTGTTTCTCCTCATCCTCACACACACACGTGTTCCCCAACACAACCCTGACCTCAGAGAGAGAGAGAGAGAGAGAGAGAGAGAGAGAGAGAGAGAGAGAGAGAGAGAGAGAGAGAGAGAGAGAGAGAGAGAGAGAGAGAGAGAGAGAGAGAGAGAGAGAGAGAGAGAGAGAGAGAGAGAGAGAGAGAGAGAGAGAGAGAGAGAGAGAGAGAGAGAGAGAGAGAGAGAGATGCATTTGGTTCTTGAAGTAATAGTTCATCCAAAGTTTTTAGAGAATTTTAAAGTTAAAACTTTTACCAATTTTAAGTTGGTCAGTCATTGTTAGGTCAATATATGGTTTTGTTTTGACTGAAAGGACCAGCATGAACATGTTTTGTGTTTCTTGGTCACTAGTGGTGTAACGATCCCCTCACACGATTCGATATATATCACGATACTGAACTCGCGATACGATATTATAGCGATATTCCAAGACATATGATAAAATGTTGTTAACAAAAAAGGTACTGTTCATTAAAATGCTAAATTTGGTATTGCATTGTGTGTATAAATGAATAGACTTGGTGCTGGAAACCCAATGAACAATAGAGACACCAGAATAAACATATTCATGATTCTGAAGCTGAAAATACAGAATTATTGTAGATGAATATGCTTGATCTCTGTCACTGACTAGATATATTTAAAATAATGAAGGCCACTTTTTACCAGTAACATCAGACATTTGGCATTAATATATTCCCCAACTGTATTATTATACATTATATTCAACATTACCTTTATATAGTAGTTTAAAAACTCTGTAAACTTGATTTTTGTAAACTTGAACTATACACAATAGCCTACATGTTGTTGCATTTTTGTATTGCGATTTATTGTGACACGATATATTGTTACGACCCCTATTGGTCATACAGGTTTGGAATGACATGAAGGCGAGTTACAATGATGACAACATGGATTTACAATTTAATTTGCATCTCTAGAAACCCACAGCACAAAGACAAAGACTCGAACTCTGCAAAACTAGCTCTGAAAATAAACATGCTAAAAGAGAGAAGTGGAGCGTACCCACACCTGACACTTCACCACAACCTCCGACAGCCAGAGCACACGCTCACACACACTCTCTCCAGCACACGCTCACACACACACACACACTCTCTCCAGCACACGCTCACACACACTCTCTCCAGCACACGCTCACACACACACACACACACTCTCTCTCCAGCAGGAAGAGGAAGTGCAGCATTTACAGCACATTCGTCCTGTCAGCGCGTTCATCAAACACACTCACGAGGATAAACGAGGAAAAGTTTCACTTTCAGTTCATTCGATACAGACTATAAACACTTTATAAAGCCGTTACTTAAGTGAGTGCTGATGTAACACCACTAAAGTTTATCAGAGCATTAAACAGCCTGATCTCCACCAGCCTTCACACCCATAAACAACAGATCAGTTCAGAGAAACGCTTCAGACTCACAGAAGCTCAAACGTGCTTAAACCAATAAGGTTTGTTCTTGTGCGTCAACCAATCAGATTTGAGCTTTCGTTGACCATATTTGATGTGCTCTATGTACGCGCATTGATCATGTTCATATGTGAATAAAAGCCTAAATAAATCTGCTAAACTCCAACTTGGGTCACTTAGGGTTCACTTAAATAACTACATGAAAAATGAAGTAATGTGTACTTTAATGATAAATATGCAAGGGCTTCAATAATGCATGTCAGTCTCAACTAATGATTTCAGTAAGCAAAATATTCGACCGAAAGGGTAAAAACACTTTGTTTTTTTAGTAATATTTAACAAGTAGGCTACACTCAACAGATAAACATGAGCAGTGTAGATGCATTTCACTGTGACCAATAAGAATGCTGAAGTAGCAATACGTAAAACTTGTTCAGCTGAAATATCGTAAGCCGGCTCGTTGCGAAGGACTTTACTAATAAAGTTAATTAAAAGCCCACTGAAATGCCTTGGAATAATGCGTTGACGTAATTTCCACTGAAACAGGAAGCAGAGGCGGGACATATTAAATGGCTCCTCCCCCTTTTCAAATAGCCAATAGCGTTTCGTTTCCCTCAGACTGCAAGTTGCACTATAGAAGCGAATCCGAGCGCTGATGAAACATTGGATTCAATAATAGAGGATTCATTCATTTCATTCTTAACTAACAGTTGGAAAAGGGACTAAAACTCGAGCGTTTGAGCAACCAAACACACTTCTCCATCACATATTGCTCCGTGACGTGAGAACGCTCGCGTCGGCCAGGTGGTGTTTGTAGCGTAGGGGGCGGAGCTTCAGACTCTAGAGAGCTTTTGATTGGACAGAAGATGAGAGGAGAAGCTGAAGTCATAAAAATCCCTGATCCATTTTAACAGAAGTGAGAGACTAAGTTTTGAATGCTAATAAATCTCCTAAATGCGAATGTTGTCATTGTTTAGGAGCACACCAGCTAATTCATAACCTTAAGGCTAACATATTCATATTCATCAAAGCTAAAAACTTAAATTATGATTTCAGGGGGCCTTTAATGTATTGCCTGAGAACACGACACAGCATCAGTCTCAGTCTTCTAATTGAAAACTTGAATTTCAGTTTATGTGATTTTGGTAAAAAAATACAAATAAAATTGGTGCATCACCATCTACTACTGCAAAAGGTAAAGATAAAGCAAACTTGTTAGACAACATCATACACTCACGCCAGGCGTGTTTAAAGCCGCAGGACTCGTCGGGTCTGTCGTGTTCGGCTCGCTGCTCCTCAGGAGAAGCTCATGGGAACCGCACAGCTCTTCGTGTTTCCACATACTGGAAGGAACTGTCAACTAATGCCCATCACACGTACACACACCAGCATCAGAGCAGAACAGACAACAGATCTGATCCACATCAACACACACACACATATTCCTTCAGTCTGTCTCGCTCTCAACTAATACTACCTCCAAAAGCCCAATTATTCAAGCGCTCAGAGTTGTGGGACGGGAGACGAGAGAGCTGTGCTGGGAATTACACACTCCCAAACTGCAGAACATCAAGCCTAGTTTCTATCAGGGTCAACTGGAAGCATGTCTTCATACAGAGATCATACAGTCTCTGTTCGTGCAGAAGGCTTTTCTGAAGGCCACACACACGGCCTGTCTGATTTTATGCATCATTTCTAGCAATAAGATTTAAAGGGTTAGTTATATCCATATTTATTACTTTATAAACGATAATCACTGGCTTCCGGTAAGGGCCATCCGTGAGTCTAGTTCCGGCTGAAGAGAGACCTCTGACCCGACGCATGACCTCTGACCCGACGCATGACCTCTGACCCGACGCATGACCTCTGACCCAACGCATGACGCGGTTCAAACAAAACTCAAGCTCCTCCCACATTTCTGTTTAAAAATGCTCGTTTTAGACGTCTAATTCGTGACCATTGTTTTGTTTTGCTCGATCCTCTGCGCTTCCGCTTTCGTCAATACGTCATGTGTCGGGTCAGAGGTCATAGAGAGAGAGAGAGAGAGAGAGAGAGAGAGAGAGAGAGAGAGAGAATGCACATAGTAGCTACTTACATCTACTGTGTTTACGGGAATACTCGACTTGGCATTTTGAAAATTTTCTGTGTTTATTTGGCAGTTTAGGCAAAACGCTTGTCCGTGTTGCGCTCGGAGCGCGCGCACAGCATCCGACTTATCGCGCTTTTAATATTTCTTTTCAATATAAAGCACATCCTGCTCTTTTCTTTCTCATTCATTCATGTTTTGTTATTAATAACTTTAAACAGAATCGTCAACTGAAATCTGCACGGATTATCAACAATACGACACATTTATAATATATAAAGTGTCTGCGGCAAAAGTGAAAGTACCAGCGGTCAGCGGGTGAAATGTTTCGAAATGTCTCTTTGCACAGCAAAGCACCCGTTTCAATAAAAGGATTTATTAAAGTTTATATAGCCTACTTTTACATTTTCGCTGCTGTTCTAAAATGATTTTCGCCATTACCTTAAACAAGCTGCAGCTGCTTGAATCCCAGTGCACAGAAACGTAAGCGGTTAGTTGATTGCTGTGGTGACTCGAGACACTCGCGAACAGCACTGAACACGCACTTTTGCCGGTACAAATTTGTGGGGGCGTGGCATCACGATGGACGATGATATCGTCCATCGGCACAACCCTAATACACACTTAAGATGGCTGGAGGGGGGAGTAAATTTTGGGATCATTTTAATTTTAAATTTAAACCCTTTAAGATCATTCAATTAAGATTTGAACCCTGACAGCAAGTGAAACATGTGAATGTGCTTTTGGTTTGGAGGTACAAGTCTAATTTCAGTTTCACATCCCGGACGAGCCCCCAATACTTGTGTCTCCGGTAACAAATAATCAGCGGTTCTCAACTGGTGAGTCATGACTCAAAAATGAGTTGTCTAATAGGGGAAAACTAGCCACATTACTAAACAAAAAATCTATATTTCTAAAACATTAATAAGCACAAATATACTGTGTTGGGTCACCACTACTCAATCCTGAAACCAAACCAGTTGCGAATCACAGACACAACTGATGACGCTCAGTCTGTTTATCATTAAAGGGGTGGTTCAGGATTTTCAACATCGGACCTCATTTTTAAGTGAGCCTGGTTGTTATTCATCAGTGGAGACAGTTTTCAAAAAAATTCATCCAGTCCTTACTTTTGGATAGTTCGCCTATGCTAGGCTAGCGCGAGTCAACGGTGCACGTTAGCTTGCCATTAAAAACAGCCATTAAATGTCTGTTGAGAGAATAATGTTAGAAATCAAACTACCCTTTCATCACATTGCATTAGTTATAATTTGTTCCCTATATTTATAAGCAGTCTACAGCAGCGGCGGAGTTATATTTGGTTAGCTAGGAAACCGAGAGAGCCGGTCCACATAACAATCACGCAAGTGTATTTTCCTGCCGCAGATAATTGAGATACAAGAGTACTTTGATTTCTAACATTATTCTCTCAATAGACATTTACATCGATAGTCTGGCGTTATAATTTATTTGCTTTTGGTGTACTGTGGAGTGGGTAAAACTGTTTTTAATGGCAGGCTAACGTGCACCGTTGACTCGAACTAGCCTAGCAAAGGCGAACTATCCAAAAGTAAGGACTGGATGATTTTTTTTGAAAACTGTCTCCACTGATGAATAACAATCAGGCTCACTTGAAAATGAGGTCCGATGTTGAAAATCCTGAACCACCCCTTTAAAAACGTGGTGTCAGACAAGCATCAGGATTACCACATTTGCTATTCATCCGACACACACATTCTTCTTGAGGAGTGCTGAACTGCCCACACCCTTACATTAGAGACGCCGAACACTGATAGACGGCCCATAACCTGAGCCAGAACCAGGCCACTCTCCCGCTCCTCGACCTCCAGCGAGACCACACATCAGACCTATCAGACATCAGGGCTCCACGAGCTCACGCTACGATCCTGGATATCCATGCTAAACCAGGAAACATGAACTTTGGAGTTATTTCTGTATTACAGCTGGGAAAGCTGTTGCCATAATGCTATTTACAAAGGTTTTAGAGGGAAAAAACAGCAACTTCTACAGTGTTGTGAAAGTACAGCTTATAGATTTGCTGAATGCTGTAATTTGTTTTTTGTTTGTTTTTTCAATGCACGTTTATTTGGGTAACACTTTATTTTACAGTGTCCTTGTTACGTTACATGTACTTACCATAGTAATGAGAGTAAATTATGCATAATTACATGCAACTAACCCTAAATCCTACCCTAACCCTATAGTAAGTACATGTAGTTGCTGAATGTTACTCAGCACTTAAATATATAATTACACTGTAACAATGACACCTTAAAATAAAGTGTAACCCACTTTATTTTACAGTTTTCTTGTTACACATGTTACATGTACCATAGTAATAACAGTAAATTATGCATAATTGCATGCAACCAAATCCTAATCCTACCCTAACCCTATAGTAAGTACATGTAGATCTTAATATTACTCAGCACTTAAATATATAATTACACTGTAACAATGACAAAAATGAAGTGTAACCTTTATGTGTATAGCGCTTTTCACAATACATCTGTACAGAAAATGCATGTCTACATAACAATTTGAGCTAATTTGCTTCATAAAGAGAGGATTAGTAGCACTTCACTAGTCACCATTTGACAGCTGACCACTATAAACACACAACACTTGAGAGGAAAACACCCTTTTGAAGGTTTTCACAGTCGGATGCATATCTCGTCGCTGTCTGGAGACATACAGTAAACGAAAAGCCACAAGACACGTACAGTAACAGACATTATCGGTCACACTTCAAATGACGATGCAAGAATGTAAAGCTGCCTACGGGTTGCATACCAGATACGCTCAAACACAGTGTGCTCAGCACTACGAGACAGGAGCACTCGAGGAGATTCTGAAACACAATATCACGTCAGCGCATCGGTACTGCCGGCCAAACCCCAGGAACACATCGGTGCAATGCACAAACACACACCATCAAACATTAAAGGTGCAGTGTGTGATATTAAGGAGGATCTGTTGACAGAAATAAAACATCATATACGCAACTATGTTTTCAGTGGTGTATAAAGAGCTTACTTAATGAACCGTTAAGATTTTATTAGCTTAGAATGAGCATTTCTCTCTACACACACCGCGGGTCCGCTTACATCCACATGTTTCTACGGTGGCCCTGAACGGACAAATGCGTTTCGTCACTATGTTGTTCTTCATGATAAGAAGCTAGCTAAAGTCAGCGAATAAAACACTGACACAATGATGAACAAGCAACAATAATATTCGCAATAATGAATAATTAAGTAAACCTAATTTATTAATTCATCTTTGTGAAGAAATCTCATTGCTGAACTTCCTGTCGGCCACCGTAACTTCTGTTGGGTGCAGTTCTCAACCTCACCACTAGATGCCGCTAGAAATCACACACTGCACCTTTAAAGCCTGTTTTAGTCAATTCCTCTTAACTGTGAGGTCATAAGTCGCCACAGTCAAGTCGTTTCAAAGCAGCTTTACAGCGACAACGGGATATTAATGCAACAAAGATTGTTTTGGCTTTACAGCAGATCTAGAAGAAAGTCATTATCCTGCTTAAGTAGCCTAAGTTTTTGATTGATTTCCGTTGTAAAAATCATTTGTTATTAACTTAGGGGCCGCTTACACAACACCGCTTTCAGTGGTGAAAACTTGTAATGCGTTCTGAAAAATGTTAACAGATTTATTTAAAGCCCTTTACTTGCAGGTAGAGATGCACCGATATGAACATTTTGGCCGATACCGATAACCGATAATTCTTTATATTTGAAAGCCGATGACCGATATATCAAAACCCAAATTATAATACATTTTTAGAGGCTGATTACAGAAACAAAACTCAAAATGATAACATTAAAAATGATCATATATCGGTCGATACCGATATAACGTGCATCCCTACTAACAGGACTGAAAAATTTTAAAGATTTCATTCCAATTAAAATCCCTCGGGATCAGGGCTGGCCAATCCTGTTCCAGGAGACCTGAAACCATGCAAGTGCTAGAAGTGGGAATCACAAAAGCTGAATCCAGAAACATTGTGCAAACCCACTGCTGACTGTGTGCTGTTGGACCACAGCATTACTTCAATGACAATGAGTTTTAAGACTCAGTCCATCTGAGACTAATGCACTGCAAAAACTGCTCAAATCAACGGCAAGCTCTTTTTCCCCGGTGTTGTAAGGTCAGCGCAGAGAGGGAAACAAGCCCTGGTCATGTGACACCTCCACAGGAACTCTGCAGGCGACGGTTAGGATCACGCAGGACGGGTTTAAAGGGCAAAAACATGCACAACCATGAATGCAACATATCATCTACGCTGAACATCCATATCCAGCTGATTGCACTGGATGCTTTTTCTAGCAGACATGCTAATGCTAATGATGATGATGATGATGATGATGAAGCAGAATCAGACCTGAGATCAGTTCATGCTTGCACTGCGAGCCATTATTGTGTCATAATCACTGCGAACTCTATAAAGCCTGAACATGTTTTAAAGGCATGTCGAGTCGCCTCTTTTCAGGAAGCGGACGCCGACCTAAACTCAACCGCTTTTATTAATAGCACAGTCAGACCATGCTGGGGTTTTTTTGGCAACAACTTGTACAACACGTCGAAGTACGCAAATTGTGGTCACAAAACACAAATTTGTCAAGCTGATTTGTGCAAACAACTCTGAAAGATCATCATGCACTTTAGGGATAAATCTCACTGGAGCTGCAAGACATCAACAATTATTAATATTATATACAACAATATAACCAAGACATATTTACAAGTATGCAATGATGACAAGTGAAATCAAAAAAGATAATCTACACTATTAATATGTGTCTAGATACTAAACACACACTAAATACTATGACAGGTTAGTGGAAAAACTGTAAAAAAAAAAAATAATAATAATAATAATAATAATAATAATAAATTTTAAGAAGAATGATAAGATTAAAATAAATAATCAAACAAATAAATTAGATTAAAATAAATAAATGAATGTGACTAAAATAAAAATGAGAAATAAATCAAACTTTAGATTCACGGTGAAGTTTGATTATTATTATAAAAAATATATTACAAATAAAAAAATACATTTAGCAGTGCATTACTATAATGAGTAAAAATATAATATAGCTCAATAGAAACTAATTTTAGATTTATAATATTAATTTTCCAGTTTAAATATGGTGTTTATAAAAGTTATATATGCACTTGAAATCTTAGGATGGGGTCTGTCACAGTCACACGATGAGGATGATCATATTGTGTAATCTAACAGACTGACAAGCCCTGATGATGACGAAGATGATGATGATGATGATGATGATGATGATAGCAGGCGCGTCATATGACAGAATCACGCACGCGATCAGTTCAAAGCACTAACAGCGTCCGGGAAACACGAGCCTGCAACTGTGCTGCAAACAGGACATTTTTGGAGACAATTTGCACAAAACACTTGACTTAGTCAGTCGCCATCCCAGCTAACAGAGAGCGTTCTCAGAGCTGGCGAGGTTCTCTCAAAGTTACGCACAAACGTTCCTATACAGTAACGTTCGTTCAAAATGATCTGGTTTTTAATAATGTTCTCGAAACGTCTGCACAGAAACATCATTTACACATCATCCGTGGAATGTTGCATATTCATCTTGTTCAATGTTCGTTGATTCGATACATTCAAAAGTAACATTGCACGTAGTGTTTGAAGATGGAACGTTAATGGAACATGCATTGTGTCATTCTTCACACATCTTGCAAAATGTTACTTTTGAATGTTCTCTGAACGTTCGAAACGTCCAGCTCGAGTTCGAACGTCATTGAAACGCTTCGAACGTTCAGAAATAACGTCATTGGGAACGTTAGCTAAGCATTCTTCGAATATACCTTTAGCTGTGATGCAGGAGCACCAGGTCAATCAGGACAATGATCTGAAAACACACTCACCCCATTAACCACTCCATGATGCCTGAACGGGATAAATCCAGCTAGAGCTGCCGTGCTCCTCGTCCTGTTCCCCGGTAACGCGAGCTCGCCGTGTGGATCTGCGTTCTGCGGGTTTAATCTGTGTTTTCCGAGCGAAAGCGCGTTAGTGAGACGCGGATGAGCTCCAGCGCGCTGATCAAGGACCGCATTGACTTTGACGTTTGGCGAAGGGTGGCAGAGGAGAGTTTCTGCCGTGAATGGTCGTGTAAAGCCGCGCTAATCTCTCCGCGTCTGTGCCGGCGTAGGGCTCTCTCTCTCCGGGCACCGAGTCGCCGGGGCACCGCGCTTCACCGGAGACGGGCTCGGATCGGGGCACGGGGCTCTTGCTGAGCTTGTAGGGCAACTGGAGTGGCTGTTTTCAAGCTCTGCCATATACAGGAAATCCGGAAGTAAACACAGGTTCGATTGCCGACCCCCTCTCTCCCGGGATGTTGTCTGTTCACTGATGCATGCTGGGATATGTAGTTTTCTCTCGAAGCGGAGGACTACACGCAGACGTGACGCACGCAAGACGCACTTCAGCGGTGTTTTTATTTTTATTTTTTTTATATTACCTGTAAAATGGTCTGGAGGACGACACCAAACAAATACAACGGTGCCACTTTACAATAAGGTCCATTCGTTAACATTAGTTATTGTCTTAACATGAACTAACCATGTGCAATACATTTGTACCTGTATTTGTTAATCTTTGTTAACGATAGTTAATAATAATGCAGCTGTACTTTGTTAGTCCATGTTAGTTCACAGTGCATTAACTAAAGTTAACAAGATTTTAATAAAGTATTAGTAAATGTTGAAATTAACATTAACAAAGATTAATAAATGCAATAAATGCAGAGAGGTATTCTTTGAAATATCGCATACAATCTGTCTGGTTAAACAGTTAGGGTTGGGGAAAGAAGATGCAACCATACTTTTAATTCTCCTGACAGTATATGACACATAATCTCATCTCAGCACTTTTTTTGATGAATGACTACGCTATTTTTTTTAATCTAAATATCAACATTTGTGAGATTTAGTCAGTCAAAACCATTTTGATGTTGATTGATCTAATTTTGTCTCTCTGGAAAATAGAGATTTATGACAATTTTGTTTTGTTGAATAGCCTATCAAACTTTTTTGTGTCTATTTGTTAATGACACATTCATGTTTTTAGATTTGTGGAGTAAAAGTTATAGTTTAGTAAAATTAGACCCTTGGGGTAAGATGAGCCACAGACGGCACCTATAGTGGCATGCTGTTATAGTGTAATACTTATTATAATTAATGTTATTATTCAGTATTCCATAAATTAGATGTGCATTTCGGACATCTTTGCTTTCATTAAAACCTATAGGTTAGTTGAGCGAAATCATTTAGTGCATTCATGTTGCTATTATGACATCTTCAGTTAAATATGGGCGATATACACCTTTAATATAAGTGCATATTCATATGCCTGTATATGAATCATAGAATAATTTTACCAATCAAATAAATATCTTTTACTGGGATTCTGCTTGGTTTGTGATTGGTCATTTAATTATTATCAACTTAATTGACTAAATACAATTTTAAATACAAATGTTTGTTTTATATTTTACATTAATGACACTTTAAAAATGAATAAATATTAATAAGAATTTGTCAATATACAGGGCCTCATGTGTTTTTTTTTCTCTTTTTTTTCTAATGCCATTAATAGAAACATTTGCTTATTTAGATGTTATAGCACAAAATGTCAAATATTAAGGGGTAAGTTATATCCCTTTCTGACCGATGCCTGACTTCAGTTCTTTCCTGTTATACATCCTGTTCATTTTCTCACCATTGTATACACAATCAAGCTATAACGCACACCATTTAAATGACTGAGTTTGACAAGAGCATATTATTTCAAAATGTGATATTGCCTTTTATAGAAATACCTATTATTAAAATGAATTTTAATTGCTTTTAAAAGTTACAGAATGTATCACCTAAGCATCTGAAAAACAAGTTACAGAATTCATAGCGTTTTTTCTGTGCTTTCCTGAGTATTTTTACCAATTGCTATACATTGTAAAATAGCTAAAGAAGCTTCTTTGATGTGTTAAAGAAGTTCATGGATTCTGTTTCCTGTTCAACATTTGATCAGATCCACCAGAGGGCGTCGTTTATTCTCAAAAGAAATTCGTGTTCTGCTTTTTTCTTCCGTCTTATAGCAAGCAACATTATAGCACATTTTCAAACAACAGACGTTGCGCCAGAGTGCTTTACAAAAATGATAACATTAAAATCGTACAACAAAGCACACATAACTTATTCAAAAGCTAAGGAATTTTTTTAAAAATAAGACTTAAAAGTGGCAATTGATGGAGCTGACCTCACGTGGAATGGGAGACTATTCCAGAGTTTGGGACCTACCACAGAAAAAGCAGGTTATAATACGGGTTTGTCCCATTTCTCTCACCATTGGTTGTGAATTCATAATAGACGACAGAGTTAAAACTTAAAATAAATAAATAAACTGTGGTTACTAAAATGTGGGTTTGAGCTTTTGGAGACACTCGTGAAATCTTGAGCAAATCACCTTAAAGCTATTGAACAGGCATGGACTAAAAGCTACAAAACGTCCATTTTGATGGGAATCGCAGAACAGAGGCATTACACACACCTCTGTTTGACCTCCCTTGTTCCTTCAGGATTTCCTAACACTGAGAGAGAGGAGACTGCAGAGGAGATGTCCTCCTGAGGTACAGTGTGATGACACTCGCTCCTGGAGCCAGATCACTGTGTTTGAGCCGCAGGGCTGAATATAACACCGACAGGACAGACAAGGTCGTTCCAGGGAACATCTCAGCTCAGATCGATAGAGAAACATCTGAGATCAGCAGCCTGAGGCTGAGAGTTCACCAGAGCTCATTCAGATGCAGGACCTCATCTCGACTCTGCATCAGACACCTGTCCCTTTCTGTCATTCATAAACACACACACACACACACACACACACACACACACACACACACACACACACACACACACATACACACACACACACACACACACACACGTTCCTTAAGCTAAGAGAGTTTTGTCCAAAAAGCTGACACTTTATTATTTTTGTTAAATGAAGGTCACATTAAAGTTTGCTAGACCTTCATTTTATTTATTTATGTATTTATTTATTTATAAATGCATTACACATGAATATCGGTGTTTTACCCTTGTCAGCTTAACTTAACTTCCAATCTTAAAACATGAAAATCCATGATTAAATTGAATTATTACACTTTTAAGAGCATGGTAATATAAACAAGAGAAAGAAATAATCATAAACCATTACAATATTTATTCTGTAAATTATATACATACATAGAAGTATTTTCAATATACATATGTCAGGATTTTACTGCCACTTCCAAGCTGTAATTTTGTCCACTTAAGTATAATATTTATACATATAGCCTTTATGTATTAGACAAAATAGTCTGGCCAAAAATATGTTTTCCATCACCATCATCTCCACCACAGAATGATATTAAACACCTTGTCCAAGCTCTTGTTCTAGACTAACATAATCTGTGCTGGAAATTAAAATGTTGGATAAAAGGACATAAATACTAAATTCCACTGTGACACATGCATCTTAGATGTCCTAGCAATGTGGTCTGTGAAGTTCAACTGATCATCAATCACAACTCCAAGGTTTCTGGCTGTGCTGGATGGAGTTATGGTTGATGAGCCTAGTATAGCTGAATGGAGAAGTTGTGATAAAGCGTTGGGTTTGCCGAGACCAAAAGCAGGTCTGTCTTCACAAAATTGAGTTGAAGGTGGTGGTTCTTCATGCAGCAAGAAAGGCATCCAGGCAAACTAAGATGCAGGAAGCTGCCATCAGATCATCTGGGTGGAATGAGAGGTAGAGTTGTGTGTCGTCAGCATAACAGTGATAGGAAAAGCCATGTTTCTGAATGACAGATCCTAGTGATGAGATGTAGATGGAGAAGAGAAGCGGTCCCAGCACTGAGCCCTGAGGCACTCCAGTAGACAGATGATAACAGTGATGGGAAAAGCCATGTTTCTGAATGACAGATCCTAGTGATGAGATGTAGATGGAGAAGAGAAGCGGTCCCAGCACTGAGCCCTGAGGCACTCCAGTAGACAGATGATAACAGTGATGGGAAAAGCCATGTTTCTGAATGACAGATCCCAGTGATGAGATGTAGATGGAGAAGAGAAGCGGTCCCAGCACTGAGCCCTGAGGCACTCCAGTAGCTAGATGATAACAGTGATGGGAAAAGCCATGTTTCTGAATGACAGATCCTAGTGATGAGATGTAGATGGAGAAGAGAAGCGGTCCCAGCACTGAGCCCTGAGGCACTCCAGTAGCTAGATGATAACAGTGATGGGAAAAGCCATGTTTCTGAATGACAGATCCTAGTGATGAAATGTAGATGGAGAAGAGAAGCGGTCCCAGCGCTGAGCCCTGAGGCACTCCAGTAGCTAGATGATAACAGTGATGGGAAAAGCCATGTTTCTGAATGACAGATCCCAGTGATGAGATGTAGATGGAGAAGAGAAGCGGTCCCAGCACTGAGCCCTGAGGCACTCCAGTAGCTAGATGATAACAGTGATGGGAAAAGCCATGTTTCTGAATGACAGATCCTAGTGATGAGATGTAGATGGAGAAGAGAAGCGGTCCCAGCACTGAGCCCTGAGGCACTCCAGTAGCTAGATGATAACAGTGATGGGAAAAGCCATGTTTCTGAATGACAGATCCTAGTGATGAGATGTAGATGGAGAAGAGAAGCGGTCCCAGCACTGAGCCCTGAGGCACTCCAGTAGACAGATGATAACAGTGATGGGAAAAGCCATGTTTCTGAATGACAGATCCCAGTGATGAGATGTAGATGGAGAAGAGAAGCGGTCCCAGCACTGAGCCCTGAGGCACTCCAGTAGCTAGATGATAACAGTGATGGGAAAAGCCATGTTTCTGAATGACAGATCCTAGTGATGAGATGTAGATGGAGAAGAGAAGCGGTCCCAGCGCTGAGCCCTGAGGCACTCCAGTAGCTAGATGATAACAGTGATGGGAAAAGCCATGTTTCTGAATGACAGATCCTAGTGATGAGATGTAGATGGAGAAGAGAAGCGGTCCCAGCGCTGAGCCCTGAGGCACTCCAGTAGCTAGATGATAACAGTGATGGGAAAAGCCATGTTTCTGAATGACAGATCCCAGTGATGAGATGTAGATGGAGAAGAGAAGCGGTCCCAGCACTGAGCCCTGAGGCACTCCAGTAGCTAGATGATAACAGTGATGGGAAAAGCCATGTTTCTGAATGACAGATCCTAGTGATGAGATGTAGATGGAGAAGAGAAGCGGTCCCAGCACTGAGCCCTGAGGCACTCCAGTAGACAGATCGTGAGCTTAGAATTATAAGGTTCTATCTCCACTTTTGGTCGAAATTGAGTTTTTGACATAATCTGATCCATTAGGTGTTTATTAATGCCTGTGTGGTGTTATTTTTGTTAAAAAATATTTTGTTAGTAGTTATTAATAAAATAAAAAGGTTCCATCTCAGTTGTGCCAGCTGGGATGTAAAAACTTTGATGCTCAATATCTCGGAACTACCCTAAACGGAGATAGAACCTTATAATTCTAAGCTCACGAGATGATAACAGTGATGGGAAAAGCCATGTTTCTGAATGACAGATCCTAGTGATGAGATGTAGATGGAGAAGAGAAGCGGTCTCAGCACTGAGCCCTGAGGCACTCCAGTAGATAGATGATAACAGTGATGGGAAAAGCCATGTTTCTGAATGACAGATCCCAGTGATGAGATGTAGATGGAGAAGAGAAGCGGTCCCAGCACTGAGCCCTGAGGCACTCCAGTAGCTAGATGATAACAGTGATGGGAAAAGCCATGTTTCTGAATGACAGATCCTAGTGATGAGATGTAGATGGAGAAGAGAAGCGGTCCCAGCACTGAGCCCTGAGGCACTCCAGTAGCTAGATGATAACAGTGATGGGAAAAGCCATGTTTCTGAATGACAGATCCTAGTGATGAGATGTAGATGGAGAAGAGAAGCGGTCTCAGCACTGAGCCCTGAGGCACTCCAGTAGACAGATGATAACAGTGATGGGAAAAGCCATGTTTCTGAATGACAGATCCCAGTGATGAGATGTAGATGGAGAAGAGAAGCGGTCCCAGCAATGAGCCCTGAGGCACTCCAGTAGATAGATGTTGTGACTTAGACACTTCACCTCTTCACAACACCCTGAAGGACCTGCTGAGAGGGAAGACTTGAACCACTGGAGTGCAGTTCCTGAGATGCCCTTCGTCAAGAGGGTTTACAGGACAATCTGGTGGTTAATGGTGTAAAAAATAGCAGACAGGTGCAACAAGATGAGAACTGAGGATTTGGAAGCTGTTCTTTGTGTTCATACCCAAACGATTTTCACTGGTGATGCGCCGAGTGAACGTGCAAATTCACTCCCTGACAGTAGATGGCGCTTATTGAAAAACAGAAATACCCCGGTACACAAGGTTTACGCTTCTGACACTCGCTTGTCACACAGAAGAAGAAGAGAGCCAGTATTTACATGCTTGCCAAAACCATTCACACACTTTTTCCCTCTTATCAAGATTGTTGTAGTCGCTGTGGTGTTTGTCATAAAGTTCTTTGTGTTCAGACACCAAAGAGACCAGCAGCTCTACATTAATCTTGCCTCGTTGCATCTTCTTCTTCGTCTACTTACTTCCTCTTCGTCGTCTTCTTCTATCAATGTGTGCTCGGCAAGACATTTTTGAGCTTGAGCGCCACCAAGTACTGTAACTTCAGCAACTCCAAAATCAAGTCCCGCCCTCCATTTTTTCTTGTAGCCGTTTTACTCATATATACGTCACAAGAACAGACCATCACAACTTCCGGTTCATGTAGACTTTAAGCAGTTGTGGCCTAATGGTTAGAGAGATGGACTGTAACCCAAAAGTCGCAGGTTTAATTCGCATTAGGAAAATTATAGGTAGGTGAACAAAAGCACCAATCTCATTGGTCGGACAGTTTTTAACATGGCGCATCAAACCAAAAAAATGAACTTGAGGCATTTAAAAAAAAAAACTCACATTGGCACCCTTTATTTAGTCACGAGTTGTTAAATGTCGACAATAAGCGCACGCGATAATGCATGAGGCTTCAGTGACCTGTGTTCATATCTGATCCTGCATGCTGACCATTGCGCTTCACTGTGGAAGCTGCAGCACGATTACTTATTCATAAACAGTGGTTGTTGTGCAGGGGGCCATTACAGGACACGAGACTTGAGATAGCATTGCATTACCTACTCATTTATTATGAATGGAACCAAGGACGATCACTCTCTGCTGTAACTGCGAAAATAGATGCACTTGAGAAGCGTTAAAGTGCTGCGGTGAATGATCCGGGACCCAGCCAGAATCTGAAAGCGGAAGCAAAAAAAACTATTGACAGGATACCCTTCGATTTTATTTACTTTCTTAATGCATGATCCTGGTATAATTGTGTGTGATTCATTGTTGTATGCTATTCTAAATAAAATAATAATTTAGATTTAGAAACGGGGCCGGTGTTATTTTAGCATTGTTGAAATTGTTTGTCAATATTTTGAATTAGATTTTACTTTTGTATTTTCTGTTTTCATTTTTTGTCATTTTGTTGTGTGTTTTGTCATTATTATTAGTTTTCATTTTTTTTAATGCCAACATGATTTTATTTTTAGTTAATTTACTTTTAGTTATTTTAGCACTTAAACTAAACGAAAATTAGTCTAAATGTTGCCTTGGAAACTAGCTGAAATAAAATAAGTTAACGTTTTTTTTTTTTTATAAAATATATTATATCATTTCATTTTAGTTAATAATAACCCTAATGATAATTCACCTCATATCTTGTAGAGCTTCATGAGTCATTGCAATAGTAAACATCTCCTAAACCACTGTATTCTGACATTTAAAATGATTTTATTGATTTATAATAATGATCTTGGCCTCTATTAATTGGAACACAAGTAGTTCACTGCATGAAGCTTCTGCAAGTCTCGAGGAGGGTGAAATGGAGAAAAGCGGGATGGGAAGTGTTGTTTATTTTTAAAGCAGCATTAGTCACTTGCTCTTGATCATGGAAAGAGAAAAATGGCCTTATGACATAATCATCCTTTAATAGTTTCCATATAGAGCGTCTGGACTCCACATCACAGTGTCACGTCTGGATATAATCAAATCTTCTCTTTATCGGTTCTTCACACGCTCTCTCACACACAGGCCTTCAAACACACGTCATCTTACGCTCCATGTTCCCAGATTAAAGGTGAAAACTGTTGTTGTTTTTTCATTATTTACATCATTTTACACAAAATGATTGTACATGGAGCAGGTCGCCTCATGGAGGACGATGTTGAGATCATGGGTCACCCCTCTCTAGGACAGGCTTTTCCTCATGGAATAAATGAATCATGACTTATTAACCATGGCTTAGTGTGTCTACATCAATTACACCGGCAATTCACACTGAACCCACACCACACTAGATTAGTATTAAAGTGCAAGATGTCTTTTTTCTTTTGCTGAGGATCTTTCACATGTGAAAAAAAAAAAAAACAATTCACAGATTTTAATTCAAAGTCCCTCTGTGGCAGTTTTATGGATGACTATACATTAAAGGGGTGGTAAATGCCCTTTTCACAAGATGTAAAATAAAATCTCTGATGTCTCCAGAGTGTGTGTGTGAAGTTTTAGCTCAAAATACCCCACATATATTTTTATATAGCATGTTAAAATTGTCACTTTTTTGAGGGTGAACAAAAACGCATTGTTTTGTGTCTGTCCCTTTAAAGGAGACATATCATGCTTTTAAATCGTTCCTTTTTACATATAAATCATACATTTGTAGTCTATATAAAGCGGAACTGCAATGCTTGAGTCTGAATTCCTCATTATTATAGCTCCACAGGCCCCTTTTCTACCCCTTTTCTGATGTGCGTCTGAGAGCAACTCGTTTTGGTGCGGTCTCTTTAAATACAAATGAGACACTTCATACCCCGCCCCCTCTCCAGGATACAGAGGTGACACTCGGTTCAACTCCACCCCGTTCGCCCATTTTTGTAGTTTGATAGCAGAGATACGATTATCTAGCGGCACAGAAACTTTTTATTCACACGTTATTAACAAAATGTCAACAACGGAAGACTTGTCCAGCCAGCGTTACATGTTCGAGCCAGAGTCGGAGCCGGAGCGAGATGAAAATGAAGACGACGAACCTGCAGAACAACGTCTTCATATGGACGTATCGCAATGGTGTGTTACTGTATTTACACATGAAACTTTGGTCTTCCGACCTTTTACCGCCGTCTCGATTTATTTTGATTAATATGTGAGCAAGAGAGCAAGACAGCGTCTAGTTTGGAGACGGTGTCTTGTTTACACTTTCGCCTGGCTCCGAAG
>CM040798.1:2255676-2260676 GCA_022829025.1 Squalius cephalus
ACGGTCCTTCACAAACCTACAGGAATGGCAGATGTGAAAAATTCAATTTAATACCCGACAACTGGTTTCCTAAGTCCTGTCTAGAAACATTGGTAACACAATAAGGTTCATTAGTTAACATGAACTAAAAATGAACAATACTTCTACTACAGCATTTATTAATCTTAGTTAATGTTAATTTCAACATTTACTAATACATTATTAAAATCAAAGGTTGTATTTGTTAACATTAGTTAATGCACTGTGAACTAACATGAAAAAAACAATAAATATCAGCATCTCCTAATGAGGACCTGGATCCAAAACACAACATCTGCTAGATGCCATATTTCATTTGATGCAAACATTATGTTGGTCCCCGTCATGGGCTTACTAAACCAGCATTTTTTGGTTGGTGAACAATAAGACTATGCTGTTCCACCAGCTTGACCAGGAACAACCGTAGGCCTCAATGCTGGTCTTTTCGGCAGTCCATAGAGTATCTGAACATCCAAAGAGCTTTACCTGTAGGCATCATCTGAAGACAGGCCCATAGTTTTCATGATATAGGCAATGGCAATGGTTGCAGAGCGGGATATGCCAGCCAAGCAATGGACGATGACTCTGCAGTTTGACACCTTGGCTTTGTCTGTGGATAGAGAGAAACAGCAAACTGGTCAAAAGCAGTTCCACTGTTAAATTGCACACAAAGCATGAGGTAATCTCATTCGCCCACCTCAAATGCTGACATCACTCATACCTCCCTCAAATGCTGATGCACAGATGGCTTGTGTTAACCAAACCTCAAACCTGAGAGGATCTAACTTCTAACTTGCCTTCTAGAATACTCCATTGTCCATTCAGCAAACTTAAACTGCAATTCATCGACTGGCCACTAGAGCCAAGGCTCCAAAAGAGAGTCAATCCCATAGACCCCCATGTTAAAATGCCCAACTTAACAGCAGAAAAAATGTGTTTATAGACCGAAAAGTGGTGTTGGAAGTGGTGTTAAAAAGCTAATTTTGCCCTTCATGACAACTGTGAGGGAGGTGAATTTCTTTATAACTCATCCGTTTAAATTATAATAAGCCTTAAAGTTCTGCATAATTAAGGGCGTGGCCAATTGAGTGACAGGTGGATTGCCGCTGATGTCTCTACTAGCTGTTTGTCTGCTGTCTGTTAGCGTCACGTCACGTCACCTCAGCTAATCCGCCTCGCTGCCCATTTTCGTTTATCCGGGAGTGACGCGCGGCCAAGATGGCGACGGCCGGCTCCGCCCACTTTGAGCTTCAAAAATGCTCTTCAGAAACACTACGGGTGACGTCACAAACACTACGTCCATATTTTTTTTACAGTCTATGGTTCTTACCAGTGAACTCGTTGGTTTTGTACAACCAAGGAAGCAGCTTCTCTCATTCGCCCACCTCAAATGCTGACATTACTCATATCTCCCTCAAATGCTGATGCACAGATGGCTTGTGTTAACCAAACCTCAAACCTGAGAGGATCTAACTTCTAATTTGCCTTCCTTCTAGAATACTCCATTGCCCATTCAGCAAACCATATAGTCTGGCATTCTTACCAATGAACTCGTTGGTTTTGTCCAGCCAAGGAAGCAGCTTCTCACAGTAGCTGTCGTTGACGGGAATGCGCATGAAGTGGTTGTCGCTGATGAAGTCGGGTTTGGGACAGGTGTTGCTGGCATTCAAGACATATGTGATACCATTCTGAGTCATCAGTTCCTGTTAAAAGATGGAAGTTTTGCATAAGTTCATGCCGACAGACTAATTCCAAAGAAATTCCACAGACAGTTTCCGACATCTTCCGTGAGCAGATTCCAGCTGTTTCAGACTCTGTTTGTCATGCATGCTGAAGCTTTTGTAAATGAGAGATATGTAGACAGATAATATGTCAAGAAAAAATGTTTTGGTGGTGAGTTTCGTGTCAACTTGACAGGGCTAACATTTAAGTCAGCCCAATATCATTGAAAGTATTTTCTGGAATGCGTTCACTTGCCTGTTATCTAAGTAAGTGATGAGATGCGATACACTTCAATCATTTCAAGGTATGCACAAACACCCTCCAGGTAGAAGAAAACTATTCCTGGTTATCTGATGATGCCTCATGAATTTGTTATGTCTGCGCAACACAAACTGAAAGCATTTCCTGACTGAAAAATCTGACATCTTTGTCTCTTCTCTTCTGACCATCTTAATCAATCTCTCTATACCTTTTTGCTCTTTTGTAAAGTCATAAAAACACATAATCCATTTTTCCTTTTGCTATTGGGGCGAATGGGAAGGCACAAATTGTATTTGTTGTGTTTTCTGTTGACCACTATAGAATCAAACCAAACTATGCACTCTTGGGTTGTTTTAACCCAAATTTGGGTCAAATATGGACAAACCCAACCGTTGGGTTAAAAAATGTAATTTAAAAATGTAACCCAATGGCTGGGTTTGTCCATATTTGACCCATATTTCTGTTGAAACAACTCAACATTTTTTAGAGTGTGATGACTTCCCCTTCTGAAAACCCCAGAATTGATCATTTATTTTTAGGTCTACCAACCTTATTGAGGACGTCTCTCTGAGAGCCCAGGTACAGGTGTGGCAGGATTCGGGTGGGACCGATGTTGGCCACAGGTAAACAGGGCTGGGACAGGCTGAGAGGTACAATAGTGGCTGGTTTACTCTCACACAGGTCAGGGAAACAAGAAGAGAAAGCTGCAAAGCCACCTGAAAGGGAACAGAGAAGAAGAGAACTGTGTTAAGACGGATAATATCATCTTATTTGACACATTTAGGGCAAACCAATATAGCAACAACCATAATATGTATTACTCCCCTCGTGTGCATGTACATTGAGTCTTATTCGTATTTATATGCACAGGAGAACTTCTCACGGAAAAATAATTCTGCCTAATTCACGATATGTGTGTGGATTTTTTCCTAAATGAATGAATTTGGAATATTCTAAAGGGGTTGCATAAAACACGCCCAAACCATGTCCATATAAGGGCTTTCCACACAATAATGAAATATATTTAAGATGGAATATAAATGTATAAAATTAGTATGTGATTTTTTTTTGCATACATGTGATTTCAGTTGCTCCTACAAATTAAGAATAAAATTTGATTCAAGATTTGTTTGTGAAAATGTTTTAGTGAATCAGACCCATTGTTCTTACACACACACACACACACACAGTTTGCTGTAAACTCAATCACCTACGGTAAGAATGGAATAATAGTACAATGAAGGGGTTTTCCTAACATCCTAACCGACTGAATTGCACATGAACCCCGAACACAAACTCCACAGGGGCCAACAAGCCTTTCCGGCGCAGCAGAAATATCCTGTCATTTCAATTCCGCTTAAGCCACACAAGCATATCCAGAACACTTGGCGTACAGTAGATGACCCTCCACCAGGATGAAGAATACTGTGGTATATTTTTACACTCCCTGAACCAATGTTTACTCTTTCACTCAAGCAAACCATTTTATAACCAACAAATACGGGTCTACGCTGCTTCTGGGCTGCGAGAGCGGAGAAATCCCTCTCTGAAAAGGAAATGAGAAAAGCAATGGAGTGGTGAAAGCCGAGACATGCCACTTTACAAGGCAGATTGTGTGTCAGTGTCTGATTCTCTGCTCTCCTGCTTCCTGACTGATCTCATCTTCCTCACAGTGGGAACGAGGCGGGCCACAGAAACACTGACACCCAACCAGAACTCAGAGGAAGCACACACACACACACACACACGCACACACACACACACACACACTTTTATTGTGAAAAATATCCCGAAAGTGATATTATAGACTTGTTACAATTAATAAACAAATATAATCTAGAAAATAATTCTGGTTGCACTTTATTTTACAGTATTTGTACTTGCATGCACTTACAGTGTACTTACCTAAGAAAATACTGGGTTATATAAGGTAACTAGGTTAGGTTCAGGGTTAGTGCCTATAGTTATTACCCAGTTATTGCGATTAATTACTGTAATACACTTTAAAAAATGCTAGGTTGTTTTAACCCAATTTTGGGTCAAATATGGACAAATCCATCCGTTGGGTTAAATGTTTAAATTGCATTTTTAATCCAACGTTTGGGTTTGTCCATATTTGACCCAAAATTGCATTTAAAAAGCATTTTTTAGAGTGTAGGTTCATATGTTTGGGTAACAGGGCTGTAAAATAAAGGATCTACCATAATTAGTTTATATTATTTTCAAATTTTGAATAGCGCTTGTAAATATATCATTCCAAAGCAACTTGACAGACAGGTTCACTCTATAAAAAAACACGTACGTAACACACATGGCAAGCCAATGTAATGACCTCAATATTTCTCAGATGAAGCCTCTTTTATTTGCTTTAGCCACAGATGACCTCAAATTCACAGTGTGTAATTCTTCAAATGAACATAAATGACTTTTATTTCCACAGAAACTGTGGCTTGTTGAGCTGTAAATGCCAGTTTGGAGCCAGCGCTCGCTCGTCTAATCTTGGACGCTCCGAGAAGAGCCTGCAGACGCCATGACGTCACTGAGCGAGTGTGTGAGTTCGCCCGGATCGTTCGTCTGAGACACACAGGCACACGCAAGTCAAGATGAGAGAATGACTGAGTTATGGAAATAGACTAGAGAAACTAAATAGCAACAAATGTTTGAATATGAAGGATAAAAAGCAGATGAGCTCATGAAGTAAGAGTCTCTAAGTATATGTGTGTGAAGGCTGACACAAAGGCATACCTCTCATTTATTTATTCACCCATCAGTCCATTCATTTACCCTGCCATCCATCCAATTCACACATTCACTAGCCCAGTTCACTCTCTCATTCACAACAGATAAAGAGTTCTGGACTTTTCAGCGTATGTTGGCATGACATCATTCAGCCATTAGATCTGCTGTGTGAGTCAAACCAAACAGACCCGTTTGAAAAACCCTTTCACATGAGTCACACATGACATCAGGACCCGGCTTGTCACGGAAGAAAAGTGCCA
>CM040798.1:2265676-2283176 GCA_022829025.1 Squalius cephalus
AATGTCAATGGGGTCCAAAGTTGTTTGGTTACCAACATTTTTCAAAATGTCTTATTTTGTGTTTCACATGCAAGAGCGAGTATCTAAATGATGACAGAATAATAGAATAGAATAGAATAGAATAGAATTGAATTGAATTGAATAGAATAGAATAGAATAGAATAGAATAGAATAGATTAGAATAGAATAGAATAGAATAGAATAGAATAATAGAATAGAATAGAATAGAATAATAGAATAGAATAGAATAGAATAGAATAGAATAGAATAGATTAGAATAGAATATAATAGAATAATAGAATAGAATAGAATATATTAGAATATAATAGAATAATAGAATAATAGAATAGAATAGATTAGATTAGATTAGAATAGAATAGGATAGAATAATAGAATAGAATAGAATAGATTAGATTAGAATAGAATAGAATAGAATATAATCATAAAATAGAATAGAATAATAGAATAGAATAGAATAGATTAGAATAGAATAGATTAGATTAGATTAGAATAGAATATAATAGAATAATAGAATAATAGAATAGAAAAGATTAGATTAGATTAGAATAGAATAATAGAATAGAATAGATTAGATTAGAATAGAATAGAATATAATAGAATAGAATAGATTAGACTAGATTAGATTAGAATAGAATAGAACAGATTAGAATAGAATAGAATAGATTAGATTAGATTAGATTAGAATAGAATAGAATAGAATAGAATAGAATAGAATAGAATAGAATAGAATAATAGAATAGAATAGAATAGAATAGAATAGAATATAATAGAATAGAATAATACAGATAAGTGTTGTTTGTTTGTTATAAAACAAGGTGCGGGTTCAGCTTTTCTCCGTCCACTTCTCTCTGTTGGCTGCAATGGTGCAGTGACATTTCTCAAGGTTGCACAGGTTGCCAGATCAGTGAAACTCGAGACGGCAAATTAGGACCCGACGGGTTCATGTACCAGTTTTAATTGAGGGGCTTTTCGCTGACCGACCTGCACGTTTCTGTTTGTCCAAAGTTGTGTGTATGACTGCAGTGCTGTAAATAGTGCTGTGAGTAAGGTAGCTATTTCTGTACGCTGTTTCAGTGTTGAGGGAGAATACTACATCTTTAATGCAGAACAATGACACTGACTGCTGGATGACTGCAGGGATATTAACGTAGCCCCTATACACACACACACACACACGCTTTTGCATGTAATTATAAACTGATCCACACTTCTAAAAATGAGAAATATGATAATTGCCTGAATATGTGCGGTGCAGAGAACACAGGTGCTAATTTACACACACACACACACACACACACACACACACACACACACACACACACACACACACACACACACACGCTGCCCAGCAACAGAGGACAATAATAAAAAATTGTCACGTGAATAGTTTTTTTCCCTTCCAAAACTGAATGTAGGACTCATAACCAGCACTAGATGGCAGTAGACAAACATCACACACACACACACACACACACACACACACACACACACAGTCTTCCTAGCAACTGCTGGAGTCCTGGAGAATCTGGATCTGTGTTCGGAATGGAAAACTAGCTTACTATATTCCTCACAGTCCATGCTGAACACATTTTTAGTAGAATGAGTGTATAAGCAGAAATACACACTTCAAACAAAGACATCTGATATCCAGCAGAGAGTCATTAAAGATGCAGATGCGTTTATGAAGCATGTGAACTGTGTGCTGCCATCTTTGCTTGGCCAGTTTTTGTGAGCTAATCACATCAGCTATAAATAACAACATAATTAACATCCAATTATTAAAAATGCATGAATGTAACCTAAATCAAATCTCAAAATGAATATCCATTTCCATGCAATACATTATAATGTTGTGATGCCTAAATTCACTTTATTTGTATTGTAGCCTATTTGTATTCAATTGTATTGTATAATTAGAATGCTTGCAGTGGCAAAATTGGGCACGGTTGCTAAGGTGTTCTGGGTGGTTGCTAGGTGGTTGCTATGGTATTCTGGGTGGTTGCTATGGTGTTGCTATGCGGTTGCTAGGGTGTCAAAATATCATAATAACAATAAAAATATGCTGTATCAAATATCAGAATCATTGTTGAATGCAATGCATTACATGATGTGATGCACTCTGGCATGTACAACACAAATACAGTAAATTGGTCACATAAAATCTAGATGTGTGTAGTTTCAGTTCAGAAGAACTAGTCGTATGCTTTTCCAAAAGAGCAGAGATCAAACATGTGCAGATCTATTAGTTCACTGCACTGCAAATATAACCGTTTATCTTAAAGCAGGAGTCTTCAAGGTGGGATGATCCGGTTGCTTCCTCTGATGCCGGAGATGTGGGAAGAAAAGAGTGGAAGGGGAATAAATCACACATTCTTCCTCAGTGAGATAACCTCGGCACATCTTCACATGCCTTGGCCAAACACGCAGACTTCATCCGCCACCCACCAGGCCTTTATTTCAGTCTTCTCCAATATTACACGGATTTAGAACAGAACGTCATAATTCCCAATCCCGAGTCAGAAAATGGTGTGTGTGTGTGTGTAGCACATCTCTCACTCCTCATAAGGCCATGACACTCAGGAGTGTTTTAGCATGATATCAGCTCACGGTAATGTTTCTCGCATCAGTTTCTACACGTTCATCTACATGACCAGAGCAGGTAAAACACCGCGTGTGTTGACAGAACTGGTTGTTAAGACTTGCTGCAAACAAGCAATCAACATGTAATTCCAGCCGTGACGTGTCTCCCGTGTGTGTGTGTCCTGGCATGCCTCGAGTGTGATGTAGGATCCCAGAGAAGAGGATCATCACACACACTCTTGACCCACTAAAACCCCCGACAGCTGCAGGGTCACTGACTCCACAAGACATTTAGAGAGACTGACCTGTTAGGTCACTGGGAGCACTGGGAATTTTTATGTTGGGCTCAGTCAGCGCTTGCTGAAGGATGTGCTCATGTTTTGTTGTCGGACACTTAAACAGGCCCAGGTGTATTTCAAGAGAACGAACGAACAAACGAAGAACGAACTGGTGTGATGTCAACAAAATCAGGCCAAAGCTAAGCTCACCAAAGCCATCTTTGCAGAAATGAGACGCTCAGGGGTGTGTTTCCCGTACACCGCCGTAACTCGCTGCTTCACTATCACAGTACGATGCGTCGTCGAAGAAATCAAATAGCTAGTCTCGAATGTTTCCTGAAACTGAATTGTCGCAAATTGGTTGCATGTTGGTTAATGATGTCATGCAGGTGTTGGAGTAATAACTACCTTTAAAGCTACACTGTGTAACTTTTTAAGTTGATTCTTTGCAAAAAACACTTTGTTCTTTCAAAATGATATGTGCTCATTAATGTGTAATTACTTCCACCAACTAATCAAGTATTCTCGTAAGCATTGAATCTGCCATTTAGAATACATACGAGCGAGCCACTCGAATGGCGGCAGCCTCCATCTTTATAAGTCAAGTCAAGTTTATTTATATAGCGCTTTTCACAATACAGATTGTATCAAAGCAGCTTCACAGTATTAAATTAAAGTAATACATCAATGTTTGTTTAGTGGAAAACGTCCACGTTTGGTAATGCTGATCAATAGTATTGTTGATTGATTAATTAAATTAAATATCCCCAACTGAGCAAGCCAAAGGCAACAGTGGCAAAGAACCGAAAAACTCCATCAAGTGACCTAATGGAGAAAAAAAAAAACCTTGGGAGAACCCGGGCTCAGTCGGGGGCCAGTTCTCCTCTGGCGTTTATGAACTAGAGGCCGGATTTAACTGTAAGATTAAAAGTATTATATGAATGCCTGGCTGAAGAGATGCATCTTTAATCTAGTTTTAAACTGGGAGAGCGAGTCTGAGCAACGAACAGTATCCGGAAGACTATTCCAGAGTTTTGGAGCTAAATGTGAAAATGCTCTCCCTCCTTTGGTGGATCTGGATATCCTAGGTATGACCAAAAGCCTCGAATTTAGTGATTTTAAAGAGCGTGATGGATTATAGGGCGATAGAAGATCCGTTAAATAAACTGGAGCTAAGCCGTTTAGGGCTTTATCTTGAAAATACATTAGACAAAGAGGGACATACCTGGAAATTCAAGCTTCGCCTTTCGCGTTTTCACACTCAGTGGCGCCGTGACGAATGCGAGGGGGAGATTACTCGCGACTGCCGGCAGATTTGAAATAATACGGCCACCATAGGAGTTAAAACACCCTCGGAATGGGAGGGGCTAGAAAGTAATGTTCAGTTGGTAGTCATAAACAATTTCACCGCTAGATGGGAGAAAATCCTACACAGTGTAGCTTTAATGAATCTGCTGTCATTATTGTTTCGTTAGTTTAAGGCCGGTGTGGACTGTAATAGAGCAAGTAAACAACAAATATTTAAATTTGCTTAAAGAAAAATATTATTATTTGAATATTTGGCAACCAGTATCTGAATCGGCCCATTTGCTTGTAAAAAAAAATAAAAATAATCAGCCATACGTCATACATCATGCATGATCGGTGCATCCCTAGTAACTCACTATAAACATGCTAACTAACTTTGACTAACTTACTCATTCATATTCTCTCAAAACTGTTGCTCCACCATGACAGTTTTTGACCTGAAGACACTACAGAAGAAGAGAGTTTGTGTGTGAGTAATGTGCACTACAGCACCCCTTGTGGCGACACTGCAGACTTGCGTTGTGTTATCAATTAAAGGGACAGTCACACTACTTTTTGCATTCCATTGACTTCCATTTATACAGTATGCATTACTATATTACTGCGATTCAAAGTTCAAGTTTGGTGACCTCTAACCTGCAAAATTCGTATCACTTGAAAACACGTGCCTTTTATCGAAGACAAGATTCATATATATTTTTATATTTTGCATTTATCATTATTTGTTATATGTTGCTGCAGTGCATGGAGAAATGTTGCATGCTCAAATTCACACAACACACAAAACACAAAAGCTTGCACAACTATACAGTTAGCATTCACATAGTTGTGTGTAGAGTATATTTTAGGACTTCTAAACACATAGAGGCATGTGTTTCACACACACTGCCCTACATTGGGGATCTGTACACAATCATTCATGCTGGGACGCAAATATGCCTCTGGTTCCTGTCACAGGGAAAATCTCATTCATTTGTTTGGTCATTTTGAAAAGCATTCCCAACTTTTAAATCACGCTGTTTAGAAAGTGCTCATCACTCTTCTCGTTTGTTCGGAGAAGATGAATCTGTGCATGTGTGTGTAAGGCCCTGTTACTTGGAGAAATAAACACAGTATTTAAGAGCCAGATACAGACTCTGCATTCCTCCAACAGGAACTATGCACTCCAGATTTCTGACGCAATGGAAAAAATGAAAGGAAAAAAGAAATCACAATATGTCTCAGTCAGAGGAAATGTGTGTTGTGGATTTGGAAACTTCAGCTCAGAGAGAGAGAGAGAGAGAGAGAGAGAGAGGGGGGGGGGGAGGGAGAGAGAGAGAGAGAGAGAGGGAGAGAGAGAGAGAGAGAGAGAGAGAGAGAGAGAGAGAGAGAGGTGGGGGGGGAAGAGAGAGAGAGAGAGAGGGAGGATAGTTGCTCTTGTGTTTTCAACAGGACAGTAGATTGAAAATGCATAACGTATTTATACTAAAACTTAAATTCAACGTGAAATCAAAATTGACAATCCTTGTTTTTTTTTTGTTTTTTTTATATTGCAGTGTTTATTCTAAATGATTTATCGGTGCACATCATTATTGTTTTAAATTCTTGTTCCTGGTAATCTTGAATCAGAATAACAGCAGCATCTCTTCTCTGATGATGAGGGCGGGGCTATAACCTGTCACTCACATGAGATCAGCCAATAGCAAACCACAACCATCCAACCAGCCAATCAGTTCCCCACAGACACAATCAAGCCCCGCCCACATTTGTTCTTGTTCCTGAAGCGTTTCACTCGGATATACGGCACAATAGAGCAGAAAGGATGATTGCAACTTCTGTTTCATGTTGACTTTATACCTAAAACATTCAAATGCATAATCTATTGTTTGATTTTCCAGTTTTACACGACTCCTTTGTGATCTGGAGGATTTCCGTCGTGTTGCGACTAATGCTTTCAACTGTGTTTTTAACTTTTGTTTGCTTTGTAAAGTGCATTGTGTTTTGTGCAAGATTGCGCTACACTCATTTTGGTTTCTAAAAGCATCATCATCCAAAATATACAATATATTATGCACCGGACAGAACAGATCTTTGTCCCAGAGGTCTCTTATTTTTCAAACTAACTCTAACATGGACATGACAGCATGACTGATCCTAAGTGGATCTCATTTAGTTTCTCAGAACCTCTGCGTGAGGTAAGAGCAAAATGCATAAATAATAGAAGGCACATTAATAAATAAATACTTAAAAAATAGACAACATTTTGCCATTCTTGTACATGTTTATCTCTCGTTCACAGCAGAACACATAAATAATTCGAGGAATGAGGCCTAATTAACAGAGCATTAAACTGCATTTTAATTTCATACCTTATGTTTCTACAAATACAGTGGTTTAAAAGGTTTAAAAACAGCTTACTTTTCAACAACAGCTCAGTTTTTTAAAACATTGTCTGCAATGTTGACTTCCGCTTCACTGGCGTGTGGCTGAGGCATCTCTCCTGTAAACTCGGGTCATCTTCTGCCCGGGATAGATGTGTGTCGTGTTACTTCACCGTTACGGGCAGCTGTCGAGCGATCCTCGACTCCTTTTCCAGCCGGGATGATAACAGTGTTTGTGTTGCCCGGTGACCGCCTGATTAAAACACGGGGCGAAGGGGATGCCATGCGAGCGTCGTGAATGTCAACAGATGCACTTCTATTTCAGGACAGGGAGAGACACAGATAAATCGAGATTCACTTACACGTGTCTGATGTCTCGACAGTTCAACACCTTTACAGGGCTGAACTAATCAACTGAACACACCTGGTGCACGGCATACAGGTCGTGTTGGAATTAGCCCATTATTATAGGTAACTAAAACTAAAACCAAGGCATTTGCATTTCTTGAAGTATAATACTCAAGTCAACTTCATTTATAAAGCGCTTTTAACAATACAGATTGTTTCAGAGCAGCTTTACAGTGATAACAGGAGATTACAGTAACAGAGATTGATTTGGCTTTACAGCAGATCTAGAATAAAGTTATTGTCCAGCTAAAGTTAGTTTTGATTGATTCACTTCCATTGCAACGATCATTAGTTATTAACTCAGGGGCCGCTAACACGACACCGTTCTAACAGAAAACAGAAGACTTTTAATGGCCGTTCATTTGCACAACAACAGTGTTTGGCGGCTAGAGAGTGCAAACTATGAAACAGGATCCAAGGCGCAAGTTTAGAATTTTTTTTTAAAACTTTATCATCTCCGTGTAAACTTCAAAAACATGAATCTGTGAAAACGGTGACGGCGTGCACATGCATATTATGTGTTTAGTCTATAGATATGAATGAACAGTCTTCCTAACATTGTCCGGGAAGCAGACACACTCTGTCAGTTCAAAGCTAGACTAAAGACACATCTCTTTGACCTAGCATACACATAACACATTATAGACTTCTATAATTCAATGTTAGGCTGCATAGATTAGGTCAGCCGGAACCGGGAAACACTTCCCATAAATCCTGATGTACTCGTTGCATCATAAGAAGAATGATGTCTACGCTAATATTAGTCTCTGTGTTTATCCCGAGGTTTACCACAGTCCGCCGGATCCAGGCCGTATCCAGATCTGATGAAGGACCAGCGCCTGAACATGACGACAACGCAGTGCTGAAGTGTCAGCTAGTCTCTCCCTGTGAAGGCCTCCTTCCCTTTACCTCTCTACAGATAAAGCGTTGTCGGGATAATTCTGGTTCACGTGGCTACATGGAAGCGATACAAATTCTGTATTATTAATTTTAAGGCCAGACAAGTAGTTCGTTGAGGATTGATTTGTAGGGAAGGACTACACGCCTGCACACATATATTCAAACGCACATCCTTATAGACTGAACTCGTAATACGCATGTGCACGCCATCAGCGTTCTCACGGGTTCACGTTTTTAAAGTTTGCGCAGAAAGAACTTAAGAGTTTTCTGTTAGAGCGGTGTCGTGTTAGTGACCCCTAAGTTAAAGGGATAGTTCACTTTGAAATTAAATTTTGGTATGTTTTAGCTTACCTGAAGGGCATCCAAGGTGTAGGTGTCTTTTTTTCCGCAGTAGTTTCAATTTTGATATTTTTAGGTCAAACCGTTCTTGTCTGTCAGTCATATAATGCAGGTCTGTGGTCACGGTCTCAAAGAGCATGCACAGAGTCCAAATTAAAACAATTCCCCATCGTCCAAATTAAACAATTCCCCATCGTAAGTACACATTGATGGCCTAAGACACGAAACGAGCGGTTTGTGTGAGAAAACGAACAGTATTTATATCGTTTTTACCTCTTATAAAACAACCACGTCCAAGTGATCTGAGGGCGCGCGCGCATCCTGGTGTGTGACGTGTACGCAGACTGGTGCATAGATATATATACACTAGAGGTCGCCTTGGCTATGGCAGTTCATTGGAATGAATGTCTTTAATGCGAAATCTAGTGTATATATATCTATGCACCAGTCTGCACACATGTCACACAGCAGGATGCGCCCGCGCCCTCAGATCATTTGGACGTGGTTGTTTTATAAGAGGTAAAAACTATATAAATACTGTTCGTTTTCTCACACAAACCGCTCGTTTCGTGTCTTAGGCCATCAATGTGTACTTACGATGGGGAATTGTTTAATTTGGACGATGGGGAATTGTTTTAATTTGGACTCTGTGCATGCTCTTTGAGACAGTGACCACAGACCTGCATCAAATGACAGAGACAAGAACGATTTGACCTAAAAATATCAAAATTGAAACTACTGCGGAAAAAAAGACACCTACATCTTGGATGCCCTTGAGGTAAGCTAAAACATACCAAAATTTAATTTCAAAGTGAACTATCCCTTTAATAACTAATGATCGTTGCGACGGAAGTGAATCAATCAAACTAACTTTATCTGGACAATAACTTTATTCTAGATCTGCTGTAAAGCCAAAACAATCTCTGTTACTGTAATCTCCTATTATCACTGTAAAGCTGCTTTGGAACAATCTATACTGTTAAAAGCGCTTTATAAATGAAGATGGCTTGAATTGACTTGAATATGTGTGCAGGCACGTAGTCTTTCTTTACAAACTGACTTGACCAAATTACTTGTATCCATGCGAAAATGTTGGTTCCCCAAAAGAACCTTTCAGTGAACCGCTCTTAAAAGAACCTGGGAAGTTTGCATTGATGTTAAAGGTTCTTCATGGAACCATCAATGCCAATAAAGAACTTTATTTTTAGGCTTATAGAAACGATACTAAAATGACACTGTCCTCATACCTGCAGTTTTGCCTGTGAAGGAAAAGCCCGATCTGGCAGCGTTTGCCCCTCGTTCTGGCCGGCTACCAATGTGCTGGATATCGCAAGCTGTTCATTAGAAAAAATTACCTTATTACACCACACCACATGCTATGCTGTCAATCAGCAAATGCCACAAAGCTTGGTCAGCATGTGTCCGTTTTAAAGATGCAATCAATCTCAGACTCAGAGTCCCACTAGAGTTCATTACCAGCAAAACACATTCACTGCCAGCAGTCTCTGCTACACGCTTTATTGATGTTCATCTGATAAATTAAACACTGAAACCATGTGGACTACGACCTCGCAGGAAAGAAAAATCACCTCCGTCTCTTCAAAATCTCAGTTGTTTCCGCTAGACAAGAATGAGAGTGAGAGGAGAGTTTGGTATCATGCTTGAAAAACACCCAAAACAACAAAATAAAAAAACTTCCACGTCTCCTCTAGAGTTCAGATTTGCTTTAAATCTCATGTTGAACTTCACATTCATTTCATCGCCCCATATTCTGATGGTATGCCAGTAATCATCTCATTTTATTGTCACGTCTTTTCTTCTGTATTGTGCCGTATATCCGAGTGAATCGCTTCTGGAACAAGATCAAATGTGGGCGGGGCTTGATTTTGTTCGTGGGGAATTGATTGGCTGGTTGTGGTTTGCTATTGGCTGATCTGATGTGAGTGACAGGTTGCCCCGCCCTCGTCTTCAGAGAAGAGAAGAGATGTCGCTGTAATTCTGATTCAAGATTACCAGGAACTTTCATTCAAAACAATAATGATGTGCAGCGATAAATCAATTAGAATAAACACTACAATATTCCATAAAAAAACAAAACAAGAATTGTCCATTTTGATTTCATGGTGACTTTAAGGAGAAATCAGTCGGTAGACTCTAATGATCAGGAGATCAGGAGATTGATGAAGTTAGGACATTCTCTCGCTCACATACATACACATGACTGTACATCTGACTCTCATATCAAGCTCTGGCTCGGGAATGTCGCGGATTGATCGTGAACGACAGAGAAGAAGGAGGCCAGGAATCCACAGAGATCAAGCCATGAGGATTTGATTTTATAAGCCAGCAGAATTATTGTTCTGGAAAAGATCTTTTCACATGGGAAATAATGTGAGAAACTATTACTTCAAGTTGAAGAGTTTGCTTTTGACTTTCTTGAAGGTGAAGTCATATTTTCAATGTTAAACAGGACCTTTAAACATGCCTTTCTTACATTTTCAACTTTTAGTGTGTAATGTTGCTGTTTGAGGATGAAGAAGCGGGAGTTCTTCTCTATATCAGTGTCAGTGTTTCTGAACTCCTGAAACGCCTCCATTGTAGTCTTGAGTATCTCCCGGGAACAAACGTCACAATATTCCTCATTATAATAATTAATGCGCAGAATAAAGGGGCGGGGCCTGGTTGAGTTAGTTAGTAGTGTATTAAACTGGTGATTATGGTAAGAGGCGGGGCATTTCCCAAACACACTCGAAGCGCTCGACCAATCACAACACACTGATCCAGCCGACCAATCAGAGCACAGTGCGCTTTTCAGAAGGAGGGGCTTCATAGAGACAGGAAGTAATCAGGAGTGTGTTTCCCGTACGCCGCTGTAACTCGCTGCTTCACTACTATAGTACGATACATTGTTGAAGAAATCAACTAGCTCTAGTCACGACTGAAAACCGTATTGTCGCAAATTGGTCGTTCAATCACGTTGGTTAATGATGTCACGCAGGTGTTGGAGTAATAACTACTTTTAATGAATCTGTTTGAGATTGAATTAATGCTAGTTTTTTGCTATAAATTACAGACATGCATCTGAGGACCATTTCTCATTTTTCTCAGTTATTTTGCTTTATCTCCAGATTCACTCATAGGCTCGTTCTTACACTAGAGCTCGTTCACACATGCACACTCTTCAGAAACGACACTTTAAATCTCTTGACAAACTAAAAGTCGTATATGACATTTGTATGTATTCAATAAGAGACACAGGTTGTACTGAATGTCAGCTTGCTTATTTTGCTCAAGATCAGGATTTATTGAGTCCACATGTCATGCAAACTAGAGACTCTTCTTCTAACCACAGGTGGAGATCTGTCGTTCACACACACAACTCTGCGATGCTGTTTGCGAATGTTCGTTGGAACGATGGTTTCGGGAAACACAGACTCGTTGAACTATGATGAGAACGACAGAACTTGCAAACTTAGTTGGCTAACGATGCTTTCGGGAAATGGAGCTGCTACAATATGGGAAAAACAGTCAAGGAAAACCCTGAAAGCGAACCTCAATCCAAACCTAAGGTAAGACGAATAAATGAAGAGGTTCTTTTAGTGTAGACAAAGCATTAATCCTTTAGCAAACTCATTAGCGGCTCACATTAGAGCTGAGCGTTCAGCATTAATGTGGATTTGCTCCAGTTGGCACGATGCCCTCAGTCGTGTTCCTCTGAAGTGTGTGCCAGCCTCGGATACTGAGGTTATAATGAAGCAAAACGATGGATAAATGGGCCAGAGCTGACAGAGGAGAACATGGACATTGTTCTGCAGGGCGAGTGGAAGAACTGAGGCAGAGTTTAGTGGAGAGAGGAAAGAGGAACCGAGGAGGAAGTGACATCGTGGCCCAGTTTCTGTGTGTGTCAGAGCGCTTCTGTGAGGCTCAGGAACCTGTGAACAACACAAACCAGTGATCACAACACAAACCAGTGGCCACAACACAAACCAGTGATCACAACACAAACCCGTGGCCACAACACAAACCAGTGGCCACAACACAAACCAGTGACCACAACTCAAACCAGTGACCACAACACAAACCAGTGACCACAACTCAAACCAGTGGCCACAACACAAACCAGTGGCCACAACACAAACCAGTGGCCACAACACAAACCAGTGATCACAACACAAACCAGTGGCCACAACACAAACCAGTGGCCACAACACAAACCAGTGACCACAACACAAACCAGTGGCCACAACACAAACCAGTGACCACAACACAAACCAGTGATCACAACACAAACCAGTGACCACAACACAAACCAGTGACCACAACACAAACCAGTGGCCACAACACAAACCAGTGACCACAACACAAACCAGTGATCACAACACAAACCAGTGGCCACAACACAAACCAGTGATCACAACACAAACCAGTGGCCACGACACAAACCAGTGACAAACCAGTGGCCACAACACAAACCAGTGGCCACGACACAAACCAGTGACAAACCAGTGGCCACAACACAAACCAGTGACCACAACACAAACCAGTGATCACAACACAAACCAGTGGCCACAACACAAACCAGTGATCACAACACAAACCAGTGGCCACAACACAAACCAGTGACAAACCAGTGGCCACAACACAAACCAGTGGCCACAACTCAAACCAGTGGCCACACCACAAACCAGTGATCACAACACAAACCAGTGGCCACAACACAAACCAGTGGCCACAACACAAACCAATGATCACAAACCAGTGGCCACAACACAGAACAGTGACAACAAGAGCCGGACTCTTACTGAGGGCGTCAGTGTCATGTATTTATAGTGAAGTAGAGAGTACTGTGTTTTTGAGGTTTTAGGTGAACTTTTTAAGCATGTACTCAAGCTGCATGAACTCCACCAATGCAAAACCCCATGGTTCAGTTTGCATTCATTTAACTTTGCTGTTTGTATTTAAAAAATAAAAAAATCTCTCTCTCTCTCTCTCTCTCTATATATATATAATTTGTTATTATTATTATTAATAAATATTATATATATATATATATATATACATAAATAATATTTATTAATAATAAATTATATATATACAATATTATAAACAATAAATAATAATAATAATAATAATAATAATAATAATAATAATAATAATACAAATATTATAATAACAAAAAATAAATAAAAATAAATGTGATCCCATATTTTTGGACCATATACTATACATGTATGAGCTCAAGTGTAATTTTCAGGTGTACTGTTCATCACTTTTACTTTTTTTTAATGTTCATTTGTGACTTCTCAATTACTATGAGGTCACATGAACTGTAATGTATAATAGTTACATGAAAAAAAATATATTTTGATATTTAAACTGGTTAAAGATTAAGTGTTATTGTTTTAACTTTTTGCACATGTACTTATGCGGCACAGACTTGAATAATGCAAAACCATTTTTCATTGATTTAACCCTGCTGCTTATATGTATTAATTTGCAAAATCTTAAAACTACAGTTTATCTGAATAAACAATTAAATATATGCATAAATAAACCCATAAATATGTAAATAAATAAATAAATGCATTTGTTGATGTTCATTTGTGCCTTAAAATAAATGTATGAACTGTTATGCACTATATTATAGCCTACAAAGCCTAGAAAATGCTGTTTAAACTAGTTTTAGATGAAGTGATGAGAGTATTTCCCCCTTCTCTTACTGAAGAACACTGCCTGGCATTTCAGCTTGACACAAAATAAGAGGAAATACTGAATTTGAAGAATCCGCCGTTTTCTAAATGCTGCATGTCTAGAGTTTCTTCTTGATTTTATGGTTTGATTTGGGTCTGTTTTCCTGTTTGCTCTTGCCAATCTCAGTTGAGTGTAAGACTGCAGTGTTCCTGCCCTCTGGTGTCTGAGATCCGCCACTGCAACACACAGCAGGCATACACAAGCTGGAGCAGAGATCGGGTTCTGGCCCATTAAGGTCAAACCCTATTAGCATGTGTCAAGAGAGATACGGCAGGGAATGAACGGGTGTGTGAAGAACGGTGGTTTAACTGAACCTCCTCCAGGAAGACGAGAAACAAACTCATCTGATCATCTGTAATCAACTCATCAGTTCCCATCCTAATGAACAGAATCCCTGTGGCCTTCCCACAATCCCACACAGCTCACTCTCCAGATCTCTCTCTATGTGTCTGTCTCCATGTCAGCCTTCCCTCGTTCTTCCCACTTTTCCTGTCACGTCCCTCTCTTTTATTTTTATCGTTGTCACTTTCTCTCTTTCTGATTCCTTTGCTGTCTTTCTTTCCCTCTTTTTATATCTCCATCACTTCTTCTGCTGTTACCCATTGTGTCTTACAATTTCTCTCTCTCTTTTCCCTTCTGTCTCTCCCTCTATATACAGGGAAAGTCTTCTCAGCAGATGACACACACACACACACACACACACACACACACACACACACACACACACACACACACACACACACACACACACACACACACACACACAGCTTGTCGAAGGAACCTTTACAGACTCAAGCTGTGCAGAAAAAAGAAGAAATAAGGCAAAAAAGTGAAAACAAGATAAAGAGAATTGAAAGCCATCAGGTTTTGTGATGATTTTTTTAAATATATGAAGAAAGAATAGAAGTATGAAAAAAAAATCAGAGGGTCCAAAAATCCGCTTTTCCTGATGTCTTTATACAAATAGATTAAATGCAAACAAAAAATGCATTTACTGTAAATAAAAATTAAATAAATGTATACTAAATAAACAATTAAATAAATATAGACCAATAAACAAATAAATGCATAGTAAATAAATAAATAAATGGTAATAAATAAATGCATAGCTAACTAAATGCATTATAAACAAACAAACAAACAAATAAATAAATTAATAAATCTTAATATATTAACAATAAAAACACAAACAAGTCAAGCTCTTCATTTTCATTCGACAGGTACAGTGTTATTCCATTAAATTAAAATATATATGTATAGAGAGAAGTATTAAAAAGTTAGAGGGTCCAAAAATGCACTCTTTCTGTTGTAGAAATTAAATAGATAAAGTGCAAACCAAAAACAAAAAATGTGCATTTAATGTGAATAAAATTGTATTAAATAAATACATATATAAATTATAAATAAAAATAAAAATAAAGAAAGAAACAAATAGATAGATAAATAAACAAATAAATAAATGCATAGATAACTAAATGTATATTCAAATAAAAAAATGCACTATATAAATAAATAGATAGACAGACAGACAGACAGATAGATAGATAGATAAAAATCCAACATACAAATAAGTCAAGCTGTTCATTTCTATTCTAGAGGTATAATATTATTCCATTAAATTAAAATATATAGTTATAGAGAAAGTATAGAAGTATAGAAATGTTAGAGGGTCCAATGTCCATGAGACGTCCAGGAGTGTGTTTCCCGTACGCCGCTGTAACTCGCTGCTTCACTACCATAGTCCGATACATCGTTGAAGAAATCAACTAGCTCTAGTCACGACTGTTTCCCGAAACCGTATTGTCCAAATTGGTCGTTCAATCACGTTGGTTAATGACGTCACGCAGGTGTTGGAGTAATAACTACTTTTAATGAATCTGTTTGAGATCAAATTAACGCTAGATGTTTTGCTGTAAATTACAGACATGACATCTGAGGACTATTTCTCATTTTTCTCAGTTATTTTGCTTTATTTCCAGATTCACTCATAGGCTCGTTCTTACACTAGAGCTCGTTCACACATGCGCACTCTTCAGAAACGACACTTTCACAATTATATCAATTAAACAGAGTGAAGATTATGTGTACTTGGCGTGCTGTCCGGGGAGAGGCCCGAACCCAGAGTATTCCCCCCGTTGTTGTAAGAGTATTTAGGACTAGAAGTGAGGAGATGGGGTGATGCTGTTAAACTGTCAACGAACAGAGGCAAGTTTGCTGTATATGCACTTCTTAACTCCTTGATTGGGTTGATGGACAGAGTGTGCTCCACTCGTGTCTAATTAGGTTTAATTATCTGAACATGCTCCTCCCGAACTTTGTTAATAAAACATAATTTAAATCTCTTGACAAACTAAAAGACGTAAATGACATTTGTATGTATTCAATAAGAGACACAGATTGTACTGAATGTCAGCTTGCTTATTTTGCTCAAGATCAGGATTTATTGAGTCCACATGTCATGCAAACTAGAGACTCTTCTTCTAACTACAGGTCGAGATCTGCTCCAAACCAGAACTGTGAATTGCGAATGTTCATTAGAACTATGGTTTCGAGAAACACCGACTCGTTGAAATAATGTTGGAACTTGCGACCATAGTAACAATGCTTTTGGGAAACACACCCCTGAACGATGATGCTGAGCAACCCTGTTATCTATCATGATTGCCTCGATTTGGCCGGGTGGGCTAAAAGCAGACCGCACACAGCCCGTCCAATCAGAGCTCAGTTGTGACTCCAGATAGTCTGGCTATCACCAGACCAAGCTCAGTCTTTCAAGATTGAACATTATTCTGGAGAGTCTGCTCTGTGTTTTCAGACCAACGATCCGGGTGACGTACTTTGCAGCGAAGACTCGAGGCTAGAACGTGTCAGCAGACGTGTTGGTTTGGAGCGTTGATCAGCGGTTTGCAGAAGCAGCGATGGCATCCAGCGATTGTGCAAAAAAACCCATGAAACTGAGTGCAGTATTTACACCCACTCGAGCGATTTGTTTGCGAAACTAAAGAAGCCATTGAATATCGTCGAGAGGTTAAAAGGAATGGGATTGGATTAAATAGCGCGCCTAACGTGGCTACGCACAGCTAACGTGGCTACGCACAGCTAACGAGCTAACGTGGCTACGCACAGGTAACGTGGCTACGCACAGCTAACGAGCTAACGTGGCTACGCACAGCTAACGTGGCTACGCACTATGAAGGTAAATCAGTAGCAAAACTCGAGAGCACGTAGATGTGAACTTGAGAACTTGTACAATAAATATTCGTACTTGTACATGAACATTTACACTCACAGCTCCAATGTGAAAACCTGTAAAATAAAAATCTGAAGTTGAATGTTGAAATTTGCACTCGCAGACAATAGTCACAAACCTGTATTCTGAATCTGAAGCTGCAGACAAGTAGACACAAATGTGTAAAATGCTTTTCTGCTTTTCTGTAGTATGCATTATTAGCATGGTGTTTACTGAGTTTGATAATATTGTTTATTTCTTTTAATATCAGTCTAATAGCGTTTCAGTGCACGTGGGTTTCGTGACATCATCGAAGTCCCATTTCA